>JAOQGH010000011.1:3410211-3449491 GCA_025769975.1 Gallinago jamesoni | reverse complement strand
TCGATTTTCCCCTTCTGGCCGCAGCGGCGGTTAGCGCCCTGCTGAGTGCACGTGGCTGCCACGTGGTCCTTTGTTGCCATCTGAGGCTAAACCACAACAGTCTTTTAAGGAGCCCCATGGGGTATTTGCTGCTGAGTCCATCAACCTCAGATACTGAGAGAAGATTCAGAAAAGTGCTCAGGAAATCAGAATTATTCCCCAAACTTCCTGGAAGCATTAATGAGGCCCACTGAGGGCAGTTACTGACAAATGCTTCTCAGGGACTTGTCAGAGCAGACAATTGGAGGCTGTGATTGCAGTAGGAAAAGGCAGAGTGCAGGTGGCTGTAATACTGAGGAACCCCTGGCTTTGTTTGAGGAAGCAGAAAGCACTCACCCCCAGGCCCTGCCAAAGCAGATGCTGTCCCCCACTTCTGGCTCTGGGCTCTTCCTGGAGGCAGAAGGATGTGAGGGGAAGCAGCGCTCAGGGCAGGGAAATTCTGTGACACCTGGCCCCGCAAAGAAGGGGTGAAGATGAAACAAAGTCCTAAGATTCAAAGAAATCATAGAATCTTTTAGGTTGGAAAGGACTTTAAAGATCATTGAGTCCAACTGTAAACCTCACATTTCTAAGTCCAACAATAACCCATGTCCCTATGTACCATAGCTACCTGTCTTTTAAATACCTCCAGGGATGGTGACTCAGCCCCTTCCCTGGGCAGCTTGTTCCAGTGCTTGACAAACCTTGCAGTGAAATTTTTTTTCCTAATACCCAATCTGCATGTCCCCTGGAGAAACTTGCCATTTCCTTTCATCCTATAAACTCATTTATTTGGGGAAGAGACACACGCTCACCTTGCTATAACCGCCTTTGGTAGTTTTAGAGAGTGAGAATGTTTCCCCTCATCCTCCTTTTCTCCAGGCTGAACAACCCCAGTTCCCTCAGCCGCTCCTCACAAGACTTGTGCTCCAGAACCCTCAACAGCTTCATTGTCCTTCTCTGGACACAATCCAGCACCTCAATGTCTTTCTTATAGTAAGGTGTCAAAACCTGAACACAGAGCTCAAGGTGCCACCTCAGTGGTGTTGAATACAGAAGAGACAATCACTTCTCTAGTCCTGCTGAGCACACTGTTCCTGGTACAGGCCAGGATACTGTTGGCCTTCTTGGCCACCCAGACACTCGGTGCATATTCAGCCAGGTGTCAACCAATATGCACCGGTTCTTTTCTGCTGGGCAGCTCCAGCCACTCTTCCCTGAGCCTGGAGCACCCATGGGTTTTTTTGTGACCCAAGTGCAGGACCCTGTACTTGGCCTTGTTGAATATTATCCCATTGGCCTTAGCCCATAGATCCAACATGTCCAGATGCCTCTGTAGAGTTACCTTGCTCTCAAGCAGATCAACAGAGACCCAACTTGGTATGATCTGCTAACTTACTGAGGGTGCACTCAATCCTCTTATTCAGGTCATTGATAAAGACACTAAAGTGAACTGGCCCCAGTACCAAGCACTGGGGAACACCACTCATGACCAGCCGCCAATTGGATTTAACTCCATTCACCACCACTCTCTGGGCCACACCATGCAGACAGTCTTTAGCCCTGCAAAAAGTGTGTCCATGCAAGCCATGGGCAGCCAGTTGCTTCAGGAGGATGCTGTGGGAAGCAGTGTCAAAGGCCTTACTGAAGTCCAGGTAGACAACATCCACAGCTTTTCCCTCATCCACAAGAGGGTCACCTTATCACAGAAAGAAATCCAGTTTGGCAAGCAGGACCTGCCTTTCACAAACCTGTGCTGACTGAGCCTGATCACCTGGTTCTTCTTTCCATGCTGGGTGATGGCATTAAGGATGATCTGCTCCATAACATTCCCAGGCACTGAGGTCAGTCTGACAGGCCTGGAGTTCCCTGGATCTTCCTTGTTGCTCTTCCTGCAGATGGGCTCCACATTTGCTTACCTCCTGTCAACTGGGACCTCCTGGTTCAGCCAGGACTGCCGATACATGATGGACAGTGATTTGGTGAGCACTTCCACCAGCTCCCACACTACCCAGACTCACACACTTCTGTGTCTCTAAGGGCTGTGGCTGGTCACTATTTCTCCCTGGATTATGGGGGCTTCATTCTGCTCCCGTTACCTGCCTCCCAAACCAGGGGTCTGCATACCTGGAGAACAACTGGTCTTACTGAGGCCAAGACAACCTCAGCCTTTTCTCATTCTTGGTCACCATGTTTCCCCCCACATCCAATAAAGGATGGAGATTGTCCTGAGCCCTTCTTTAGTTCCTAATGTATTTAGAAAAACTTTTAAATTGTCTTTTAAGGCAATATCCAGGTTAAGTACTAGTTGGACTTTGGCCATTCTACTTTTCTCCCTGCATAACCTTATGACATCCTTGTAGCCCTCCAGAGTTGCTCACTCCTTCTTCCAAAGGTGATAAACTCTGGTTTTATTCCTGAGTTCCAGAGAAGGCCCTCTGTTTGGTGAGGCCAGTCTTCTTCCCTGTCGGCTCATCTTTTAGCACGTGGTGATGGCCTGCTCCTGCACCTGTAAGATTTCCTTTCTGAAGAATTTCTAGCCTTCCTGGGCCTCTTTTGTCCCTCAGGACTACCTTATAAGGTCTTTAAACACAACAAAATCCACCTCCCAGAAATGAAAGGGAGCAGGTTTTCTAACCCCTCTCCTTATTTCTCTGAGAAATAAAACCTCTATCATTTCATGATCACTTTGTCCAAGATGGCCGCCAACTACCACATCACCCACAAGTCCTTCTCTACTGGAAAACAACAAGTCCAGCAGGGCATCTTTCCTATCTAGTTTGCTCACTCAAGTGTGTCAGGAAGGTCTCTTCCACACACTTCAGGAGCCTTCCAAGTCTGTTTTCCCTCTGCTCTATTGTATTTCCAGCCAACATCTGGCATGTTGAAGTCACCCATGAGAACAAGGGCCAGCAATTGTGACAGTCTCCCAGCTGCTGACAGACTATTTTGTCTACCTCTCAAACCTGGTTGGGTGGTCTATACCAGAGTCCCACCGTGATACCTACCTTATTGGCCTTTCACCACGATCATAACCATAAACACTTGACCTTTTCATCACCAACATCAAGCTCTAGACAGTAAAACCACTCCCTAACATACAGGGACACTCCACCATCTCTCCTTCCTTGCCCGTCCCTTCTGTAGGGTTTATAGCCATCCCTTACGGCACCCCAGTTGTGTGAGTCATCCCACCACGTTTTGATTAAGGAGACTATATCGCAGTTTTCCATCTGCACAATGGCTTCCAACCCCTTTTTGTTGCTGCCATGCTGTGGGAATTAGTGTAGATGCACTTCAGTTGGGCTATTGATCCTGCTACTTTTTTTGGAGGGAGAAGCCCTAATTCCTGTGTGACAGTTTTCAAGCACTTCCACGATTTCTAACACTTCAACAACCCTGGGGAGCCATGGGCTTGATTATCTCTCATAATAAACAACCCCAGGCAATAGTACAGACTTGGGGAAGAGTGGCTGGAAAGCTGCCTGGCAGAAAAGGGCCTGGGGGTGTTGATGGACAGCTGGCTGATCATGAGCCAACAGTGTGTCCAGGTGTCCAAGAAGGCCAATAGCATCCTGGCTTCTATCAGGAACAGTGTGGCCAGCAGGAATAGGGAAGTCATCGTGCCTCTGTACTCAGCACTGGTGAGACCTTACCTCGAGGGCTGTGTTCAGTTCTGGGACCCTCACTACAGGAAGGACATTGAGGCACTGGAGCATGTCTAGAGGAGAGCCACCAAGCTGGTGAGGGGTCTGGAGAACAAGTCCTATGAGGAGAGGCTGAGGGAACTGGGCATGTTTAGTTTGGAGAAGAGGAGGCTGAGGGGAGACGTCATTGCCCTCTACAACTACCTGAAAGGAGGTTGTAGAGAGGCAGGTGTTTGCCTCTTCTCCCAAGGGAATAATGACAGGACCAGAGGAAATGGTATGAAGTTGCAGCAGGGGAGGTTTAGCTTAGATATTAGGAAGAATTACTTTCCTGAGAAAGTACTGGAGAAAGGCACTGGAACAGCCTGCCCAGGGAGGTGGTGGAGTCGCCATCCCTGCAGGTATTTAAGAAACGTATAGACATGGCACTTCAGGGGTTGCTCTAGGTGCTGAGATTGTAGGGGGGTTTTGTGTGTGTATGGTTGGATTTGGTGATCTCAGAGGTCCTGTCCAACCATGACGATTCTGTGATTCTGTGATTCCGTGATTTTATGTGCACAAATTGTTTAAATGACAATGTTTTTCTTTACTGCGAAGGTAGAAGAACATGTCTGGAATGACTTTTGAGTTTCTCCCATGGATAAGGGTCAAGGTCCAGCTTTTCCTCCCCTGTGTCCTGAGGGGTCAACAAGGCCCTTCCTCACCTGTGATCCTGCAGCTCCAGCTGCAGCTCTGTTCCTTGCCCTTCCCCTTCTGGTGGGGAAAAGATGACATCTCCCATCCTTGCTCATTCACAGTTGGAGGGTCAGGCCTTTCTCCTCAACCATCTTGCACCACTGGAAAGCCCTTAAGCAGTCTTTTTCCAGAGCCCAGACATAGCTCTGGCTTTGGATCTCTGCAGATCTCAAGTCCTTCAGTCACCTGTGGGGTGGGAGCCTTTGCCACCAGGGCACACATCTGATTCCTCTTCAGCTTCCTCATGGTCTGAGCTGACACAGGCAGGATGCAGGCACAACCACACAACTACAGATGAAATGCAGAGTAAATTTAATCTCGATTTAATCTCGGGGTTCTCCAGAGCAGCCCCTGGGCTGAGGCAGGCAGGTGGGAAGGCAGGCATTGCAGAGCTTGGTCCTTGCCAGAGAGTGTTTCTGAAGCTGCTGTTCTTGCTAGTCTCTCGGGGATTCCAGAAGCCTCCTTTCCCATGTGCTTTGATCTTTCCCACAGCAGCTTGGGAATCTCAATCAGGTTCAATAGGTGCCACTGAGTGTCTATCAGGCCTGTGCTATCTAAGCACAGGTGTTCTACTTATCAAGCACACAAGGCAAAATAGCAATTAGAGTGAAATATGTGTTTTTCTACAAGCACAGCTACACAGTCTCATGGGGACATTCTCTTCAGCCTCTTCCTCACCTCAGCTTTTGAAGAAAGACCCAGCCTCCATAAATCCACACTGAGGAAGTCTTTTATTCCAGACATATGAGGCCAGCTGTAACATGGTACCTGATACACACACAAAAGCCTCTGGGTCTAACAAGCTGGGGTCAAACCTCTGGAGAAATGGAGTGATTGCAGACATTCTTGGAAAACAGAGTTATCACAGATAACATGCCCCCAAAAACAGGAGAATCCTGATATGAACTGGAAATTCCCTGTAAAGAGACATGGGCAACTTATTCCTGCTGAGAGTCAACCGACTGACTCAGCTTCTTCAGTGCATCCTTGAGCTCCTTGATCCTCATACTGTAGATGGGGGGATTCACAACTGGCGGTACCACCGAGTACCAAATTGCCACCACCAGATCTAGGGACAGTGAGGAGATGAAGGGAGGCTTCAGGTAGGCAAAAAATGAGGTGCTGACAAGCAGGGAGACCACAGCCAGGTGAGGGAGGCACGTGGAAAAGGCTTTGTGTCGTCCCTGCTCAGAGGGGATCGTTAGCACAGCCCTGAAGATCTGCACATAGGACACCACAATGAAAACAAAGCACCCAAAGAGTAAACAGGCACTGACCACAAGAAGCCCAGATTCCCTGAGGTAGGACTCTGAACAGGAGAGCTTGAGGATCTGTGGAACTTCACAGAAGAACTGGTCCAGGGCATTGCCCTGGCAGAGGTGGATGGAAAATGTATTGGCCGTGTGCAGGAGAGCATTGAGAAAACCAGCGCCCCAGGCAGCTGCTGCCATGTGGACACAAGCTCTGCTGTCCAGGAGGGTCCCATAGTGCAGGGGTTTGCAGATGGCAACATAGCGGTCATAGGCCATGACAGTGAGAAGACAATATTCTGCTACGATAAAGAAGGAAAATAGAAAGACCTGTGTAGCACATCCCACATAAGAGATGTCCCTGGTGTCCCAGAGGGAATTGGCCATGGCTTTGGGGACAGTGGTTGAGATGGATCCCAGGTCAATGACAGAGAGGTTGAGGAGGAAGAAGTACATGGGGGTGTGGAGGCGGTGGTCACAGGTGTTGGCGGTGATGATGAGGCCATTTCCCAAGAGGGCAGCCAGGTAGATGCCCAGGAAGATCCCGAAGTGCAAGAGCTGCAGCTCCCGCATATCTGCAAATGCCAGGAGGAGGAAGTGGGTGATGGAGCTGTCATTGGACATTTGCTTCCACTGGGCATGGGGACCTTTTAGAGGATGAAAATTCAGTAAATTAGTAGAGACTTCTCAAACCAAAATCAAATTAGTTTTAAATGACTCTGCCACTGCTTCACACACACCCTTTTCTTTTTCCAGGGGACCTTCCTCAGCTCCCTTCCACAAGCTCTGGTTTGTACTGGCTAAGGAGTCAAGGAGTCAGTGCTGCCTTGTATCAGTGGACTCATGGAAACAGTGAGGACAGAGTCCAGTACAGGTCATTGACTCTGTTTGCCTCTAATGCAGAAGGGCCTATCAGCATCTGCACTCCCAGAATGAAGGATCTGAGATGGCACAAGGCTGTTTCAGAGGTTTGGGGTTGTTCATAGCTCCCCCCATCTCACCTGGGGAGTGTTCGTGGATGCCAGAAACTCTCAGCATTTCTGCTGCACTCGGGGAGAACAGAGTGAGTCCTGGCAGGCAAGAGGATTTTCTGTGGCTTAGGGGAGCTGGTTTGTCCCTCTGCCTTCTTCCCAGCTGACTAGACCTTGCACTTTCATGAGATGGAGGGTGATCCATCTCATGTTGCACGAAACTCCAACATGTTGCAAGCAGACAGTGCTGAGGGCAGAGGAATCCATCTCCAACTGCTAAATGTCTCACCCTTTCCCAAGGTCTCAGCACCCCACTTCCAGCCAAGGACACACAGGGCTTATTTCACCAACCCAACAGCATTTCCTCACTCTCAGAGTCTCTGTGTTTCTCCATGGGGCTTTCAGATAAGACAGTGCTGCTGTGGGACAGGTTTGCATGCTGCAGGACATCTGACAGCTTGGATGGACACCCCAGTGAGATATCGCAGTGTCTTAATGTTGGCATCTCAGTAAGAGAAAACTGACTCCTTCCCCAGCCCCACAGGCTGCATTGCCCACAGCCCCACAGCTCAGAGGAAAGCTGGGACTCTTGTTCCCACAGGAACACCATAGGAATGGATGAACAGGATCAGTGTGTGACTCTGCAGCTCAAGTTCCCAGGGGCCTGACAGCAATAAAGAGACAAAATTAAAACATTCAAGTAGAGAAGATATTAAAAATTTCAGTGGGTTTCAGGCTGAGAGAGGGAAGGGGAGAGGCAGCTGGACCATCAGGACAGCATTATCCTTCCCCAGCTGTGCATGCCACCTCTCAGACAGGGATAATGCAGGAAAGTTGACATTACCCTGATTGCTGGCCACCAGGAATTTGTCAAGTGGCAGGAGAGATGCCCTTTGCCTCTTCTGCTGCTCTGCTGGTCAGAAAGCTGACTCCCACTGGAGACCCCATGGTCAAGAGGTGCAAGGGCTGGGCTGGGTTTCTCAGGGAAGGCATCTGCACTGCAGGGGTTCCTGGTAGGTGTCCATATCTCCCCTGCAACAGGTTTTCCTGCCCATCTCTGGCCCCATGTCTCTTCCCCACCAGGTCTCACAGACCCAGCTCCTGTGTGCCCAGCTCTGCCCTGCATCCTCTCCATGTGTGCTGGGGCTAAAGAGCAGGTCCCACAAACACTGATGAGATTGGAAAGTTTGTAGGCTCCAGAAAAAAAACTTCAGAAACTGAGGAAAGCTCTTTATCTCTAGAGGAATGTCTCTTTTCACCTTTCAGTTGCAAAGGCCCCTTGAAAACTGCTCACCCAGTTAACCAAGATGAGAAACCTCAACAACAGATAATTTCCAGAGGAGGTTTTGAGCTGTGAGCAGCCCTGACTCACACAGCAAACTCTCAACAGCAAGAGACTCTTCTAGCAATGTTTGGTCCTTCCACCCACAGATTCTCCCCACAGAAGCTCCCTGGGCAGGCTCATAGCTGACCCTGGCAGGCAGCAGAGTCCCTGCCCAATCACACAGCCCACTGGGATGCAGGGACCCTACTCTGAAGGACAGCCCTGGGCAGCACTGGCTCCACACCCACCTTCACAGCCCCCCGCCTCTTCCTGGGAGAAGACAGCCATCATGCCCTGCACTTTTGATGGTGCCACAGGAAAGTCCTGTTCGCCAGCATGTCTTCCTGGTGCTCAACAGAGGAGTTGTGAGGGTCCTCCAGAAAGATCCCACAGGCTGGGGGATGTGCGAGCTTTTCGAGATCTCTCCAGAAACTACAGCTGCTTTGCTTTGTGAAGATTTCCCCCCCAGTAACTTTCAGCATCCTCCCTCCCCAGACTACCTTCAGCCTCTCTCTGCCTCACTCTTCTCCCCTCAGTGTCTGCAGGCAGTGCCCTCAGCCCTGCTCTGCTTTGCAGAGGAGCTGCTCTTCTCTCCTCTCATCAGTGCTGCCCACATTCTATGAGTTCACTCCATCCCCAGAGTCCAAACCAGCTCAGCAGCAGAAGATCAGGTGTAACTTTGCCTCCTCCCTATCTTCCCCAAGTCCCTTGAGGTGGCCCTGGGACTCCAGGGCTGACAGATCACTAAAGGCAGCAGGGGAAGAGACGTCAAAGCAAGCTGAAGTAATCACTACCCATCCCTCTCTAAGCGCTGGACAGACGATCCCTCCACTAGGAATTGCTCTATCAGGGTGTGCAGATCTACAGGAGGTATCAATGTTCCCCTCTAGAAACCCCCATTTCTCTCCCATGGTCAGGCAGGGCATGGAGGCAGTGACAGGCAGGGGATCAATTCCACCTGGGTAGAGCTGGGATTGAGCCAAGACAATGGAGGCATCTCAGCTCTCATTAGTCTTGCTGAGGCTGGAGGGACATCCAGCTTCTCCAGTGTCCCCCACAGACCCAAAGGAGGTGGGATTCCTCTTGCTTCAGCTCAGCTGCACAACATTGGTGGGAGCTCATTCTCTGAGCTGCTGTGTTACTCATGGAGATAGAGGCTGGGGGGGAGCTTTTCCGATGCAAACCCCTGGTGACATTGGAGGTGCCAGATGTGGTTCAGGACATGTGCAGGGAACTGCAAGCTCTAATGGAGCAATTGTGAGAGATAGGGCAGCATCTGGGGGGCATCTTCCTGGATGTTGGTGGGGAATCCCTTTGACGAATTGAAATGACAGAAGATGATCACTTTTAGGGCAACTCAACGTGTCCCTCCTCGGTGTCCTCAGGGCAGCCGACAGAGGTATTCATCTGCCCAAATGGAGTCATGGGCCATGGAGGAGCTCAGCCTGTGCTTCTCCATCAGTTGTGCCTCCTACATCTCCACCAAGTGTAATCCAAGTTTTCCCATGGACATCCCTACATTGCCTCACCTAGTCCAGGGCAGCTACTCATTGTAGTGGTCAAATACAGGCCTGTAGAGGTACCTCAGATGCCAAAGGTGCCCAGCATGAATCTGAGGCACATCACAGCAGGCTCTCCACTCAAGTGCCAACACTTCAAACTGCTGCTGATTCTTCTTGCCTTCATCTTTCACTCCCCTCCCTGGGAATACAATCAAGGAATAGGGTAACAATTTTCACAGCGTACCTGGATCAAACCATGTCCAGAAACAAGGACATCCTCCTCATCACCTTGTGTTTCCTGGAGATCAGCTTGACCTCCATCACAGGCTCTCATGGCCTGCAGAGACACCCCAGACAGCTACAGCTCCAATGTGCATCTATGTTCTCAAACTGGGACACCGACAGGAGGGGCTATAGCCCTGTGTGTTGTCACAGAGCTGTGACATTGACATTGTACCTGCTGAGGGGTGTGGGACAAGTCATCCAATGGATGGATACAGACGCTTGAGGAGATACAGCTGAGGAAGATCAGGAGGGAGATGCCCTCAGTGTAGGAGCTGCCTGGATGAATGGGGATCTCTATGGATTGGGCAGCAGATTCAGTGAGCCCTTTTGGGTGAGGGTCAGAGGACAGGCCAGTTAGGGAGACATCACAGTAGGAGATAATTGCCTGGAATCAGGTGAGCAAGAGGTCTTTTTTTATCACTTTTTATCACTTACCACTTTGCCCACATCACCCCTGGGCACTCACCCCACCCCTGCACTCATGGGAAGAGGATGCTGCAGGGTGCAGACATGCACAGAGGTTTCTGTGGATTTCTGGGTCCAGTTTTTCAGCCCAGCTGCCAGATGTGCCAACAGAGGTGATGCTGACCTCGATCTGGTACTTGCAAACAGGGAAAAGGGGATCAGGGATGTCAAACCCAGTGTCGGTCTGTCCTGAGCTACACTGGGGACACACTGGTCCCCAGCCACAGCCATGGGCACAGCCAGGCCTGGCTATGGACTTCATTGGGTCTGACTCGCAGACTCATTTCCCAGCTTGATCCATTCTGGATGCACAAAGGCACAACCCCCTGTCCTTCCAAATGCCAGACTCCGGATGATACACAAAGGTCCAGCACAGCCCTGTCACTGCGGTGCTTGTACCCTGGAGCACCCTGTAGGTGCTCACTGTGCCAGGACCAGAGGTGGGCAGCTGGAGGGGAATCCCTTGGATGCTTTTAAACAACCAAAGTTTGTGGCAAAATTAACTTGAATTATATGTGTGAAATTCATCTGTACACAGACTGCAAAAGTGGCATTGACCTTCTCTCTCCTTCTTCTTCATTTCTTCCCATCGTTTGGTCATATTTCAGAGGAGAGAAGATTGAAGATGGTGATGCTTTTGGATGCCAATGACTGAAAGCGGGGAATTCAGAGAAGAAATGAAAAATTATCTAAAAGTTTTGTGAGTTAAAACTCATTCTCTTCAGATTCTTTTTCTGAATCCTTAAATATGCAACAGAGAGCCTCTCTTTCAGAAATTAAGTTCTCTTGGCTGTCCCCCTTCCAAGGCTCTTGCCCACACCCAGCCTACTCACTAGCAGGGCAGCCTGGGAAACACAAAAGGCCTTGACACAGTCTAAGCACAGTTCAGCAATCACTAAAACATTGCTGCGTTATCAAGGCTGTTTTCATCACAAATCCAAAACATACAACCATACAAGCTACGATGATCAAAATTAACTCTGTGCCAACCAAACCCAGTAGAGGACCAAAAGGTAAGCAGTTCCCAAGACCTGTCTTCAGGGAGCTAAATGCCTTGTCTCTGATTCTGTAACAGCAGTTCAGATGCCCTGGCTCCTGTTGAGAGCCTTTTCCTGAACACCAACCTTTATGGAGCAACCTGGTCTGACCTCAGAGCTGGCCTTGCTTTGAACTGCACAATGGACTAGAGATCTCTGGAGCTGCCTTCCTCTCTGAATTTTCCCTTGAGCCTGTGATAGAGATACCCTCCCCTTCAGCTGAATCCTTTCTTCTAGGACACGCTGCAAAACACCGGCTGCTAGAAGTGTGGGTGGGAAAGGGACTGCTGGGGGTCTCCAGCCTGACCTCCTGCCCAAAGGGTAACTGCCACCAAACCCTGTGGTGACACTGGGAGCACTTTTTGGAGCTGAGACCTGAAATCCTCCCATGATGAGGCTCACAGAGATACTCTGGGGTTCCTGCTGCAGTACAGCACCACAGTCCCATGTTTTTATTGCTTTCCTGCCGCCCTGTGTGAATCTCCCAGGAGGCAGTTTGAGGCTCTTGCCTGTGCCACACCATTTCTCATGGAAGAAGAGCAGTTTTTTTCTATCATCTCTCTTGGTAGATGTAGGATGCTATTGGGTTTTCCTCATCGTCCCCTTCAGCAGTGGCTAAGGAGGCTCATTACTGAGTAAGTTCCATTACTGTCTGACGTGGCTGATGTTAATTAGGCCCCTAAACCCATCCTTGTCCCCTTCTCTGGGTCCTCTCCAGCTTCTGCCCATTCCTCCAGAACTGGGAGACCATGGGCTTGTATGGCATCCATTGTCATGTCTGGGCCCTTTCTCTCAGGGACATTCCTCACCCAGTCAGGTCACAGCCCTCACTGCTGACTAGGTTGATTCTGTCCCTGGTCCAGAGCTTGTCCCTTCTCCTTATTGATCTTTGGGAGGGTTTGGGTTTGTTGTTTGTTTTTTTTTTTTTCCAAATCCCCCAGTGTACCTGGGTCCTTCCTGACTGGAGCTCTGTTGTGCCAGAATTTATGGGATGTTTGCTGGTGCTTCTACCTCATCCTCATTTGTGCTTCTACCAGGATAACCGCATGATGAATTGCAGGACTCTACAGGTAAAGCAGAGCTTGTTGACTTGAATTGTTGCCCAAGGTAGAAAGCATCACAAAACCCACATCAGAAACAGCAAAGGAGGGCACAAAACCAGAATAGAACAGCCAATGCCAAAAGCGTTAATGGGGTAGGCTGCTGCTTGTCTGGGCATGAGGGAAGAGGTTCCTGTGAGAATATCTTAGTGGGGAGAAGAAGAGATTTGTTGCCATGTGTGACCCCAGATCTGCATGGGAAGGGGTTGCTGTGCCAGGAGGAGCACCTGATTGTGTGTCTGTTACTGTGCAGGGTGTATGAGGTGCCCGGGTGGCCAAGAAGGCCAACAGCATTGTGGCCTGTGTCAGGAACAGTGTGGCCAGCAGGACTGAGCACAATCAGGTGGGAATTAGGGCTCGTCCCCCCACCCAAAAAAATTGGACAATTAGCCCAGCTGAAGTGCATATACACAAATGCATGCAGCATGGGCAACAAGCAGGAGGAGCTGGAGGCCATTGTACAGCAGGAAAAGTATGATATAGCTGCCATCACAGAAACGTGGTGGGAAGACTCACACAACAGGGGTGTTGTGTGCAATCAATGGCTACCAACTTTTCAGAAGGGATAGGCAAGGAAGGAGATGTAGAGGGGTGGCCCTCTAAGTTAGGGACAGATTGGAATGCTTAGAACTTAATGTGAATGACAGTGTTGAGTGTTTCTGGGTAAGAATCAAGGGGAAGGCCAATAAGACAGACATCATGGTGGGAGTTTGTTACAGACACTCCAACCAGGATGTAGAGGTTGATGAAATATTCTATAAGCAGCTGGCAGAGGTCTCACTGTGGAGGAATGGCTGTCTGCAAAAGGACATGACTTGATTGGGATGAACAATCCAGTTCTAGACACGGAATCAGGGGAGAGGCCTTAGCCGCAGGCCCAAAGACTTGGCTTCAGGCCTGCAGCCTTAGCAGCAGGCCTGAGGATGGCATTGTCCTCTCCCTGATCCCGCTTATTTTAGGGTAAACACGCTTTTCTAGCCTTTGTTTAAGATTAATAAAACGGAACTGTGCTTGGGAACTAAGGGAGTAGTGTTGTGTGTAGGAAGCAACTTTTTATCAATTATGAAAACTTAAGCCAGGTGGACAAGAGCCAGTAGCCAATCATGTGAATGCCTGCTAGCACGTGTATCTGCTATTTGCCTATATAAACTCTGCTAAAACTTGCAATAAAGGAGAACGATCATACTCACATTGAGACTCCATCGTTACTCCGGGTCCGGCTCCCACTCCGACATCTCACAAACTCATGGGGGACTTCAACTTCCCAGATGTCTGCTGAAAATATAACACAGAAGAGAGGGAACAATCCCAGAGGTCCCTGGAGTGTGTGCAAGACAACTTCCTAACACAGCTGGTGAGGGAGCCAACCAGGGAAAGCGCCCTACTTGACCTACCACTTGTTAACAGAGAAGGTTTGGTGGGGGATGGAAAGGTTGGAGGTTGTCTTGGACAGAGTGATCATGAAATGATAAGAGTTTTCAATTCTTGGAGAAGCAGGGTGGGGAGCCAGCAGATCTGCCACCTTCGACTTCCAAAGGGCCCACTTGGGCCTGTTTAGGAGCATGGCTGAGAGTCTCTTGGGAGACAGTCCTGAAGGGCAAAGGTGCCCAGGAAGGCTGGTCATACTTCAAGGAGGAACTCCCAAAAGCACAGGAGAAGGCCATCCCCAGGTCCTGAAAAACGAGCCGACGGGGAAGGAGCAATACCAAGATGTAGTGAAGCTATGCGGGGGGAAAACGAGAAGGGCTGAAGCTCAAGCAGAGCTTAACTTGACCACTATGGTTAAAGATAACAAGAAGAGGTTCTTTCAGGATATCAATAGAAAAAGGAAGAATAAGGGAAATGTAGGTGCACTGATGAATGCGGTGTGTGCCCTGGTGGTGGAAGACACAGGGAAACCGGAGTTACTGAATGCTATCTTTTCTTCACTCTTCACAGCTAAAGCTGTCCCTCATGAATCCCAGACCCTGGAGACAAAGGGGGAAGGTCTGGAGAGAGGACGATTTTCCCTCTGTAGAGGAGGACTGCGTTAGAGACCACTTGGCCAAACTATACATCCATAAATCCATGGGCCCTGATGGGATGCACCTGCAAGTGCTGAGAGAACAGGCAGATGTTATTGCTGGGCCACTCTCCATCATCTTTGAAAGGTCCTGGAGAACAGGAGAGGTGCCTGAGGACTGGAGAAAGGCAAACATCACTCCAGTCTACAAAAAGAGCAAGAAGTAGGACCCAGGGAACTACAGGCCAATTAGTCTCACCTCTGTACCTGGGAAGGTAATGGAGCAACTCATTCTGGATGTCATCTCCAAACATCTTAAGGAACAGGAAGTTATTGGAAATGGTTAACATGGATTTACCAAGGGGTAAATTGCTTGACCAATCTGATAGCCTTCTATGATGTTATAACTGGATAGCTGGATGGGGGAAGAGCAGCAGATGTCTTCTACCTTCACTTCAGCAAGGCTTTTGACATTGCCTCCCATAACATCCTCATTAGGAAACTGAGGAATTGTGGGCTAGAGGAGGGGGCAGTGAGGTGGATTGAAAACTGGCTGTGTGACAGAACTCAGAGGCTTTTAATTAATGGAGCAGTGTCAAGGTGGAGGGCTGTAACCAGTGGTGTCCCTCAGGGGTCAATATTTGGTCCAGTCTTGTTCTACATATTCATCAATGACTTGGATGAGGGGGACAGAGTGTATCCTCAGCAAGTTTGCTGATGATACCAAACCGGGAGGGCTGGCCGACTGTGCTGCCATCTAGCATGAACTGGACAGGCTGGAGAGCTGGGCAGAGAAGAACCTAATGAGGTTCAATAAGGGCAAGTGTAGGGTCCTGCACCTTGGGGGAAGAATGCCAGACACCATTACAGATAAGGGATGGACCTGCTGGAAAGCACTTCAGAGGAGAAGGATCTGGGGGTCCTGGTGGATAGTAAACCACCCATGGGCCAGCAATGTCACCTTGTTGCCAAGAGGGCCAATGGAATCCTGGGCTGCATAAGGAAGAGTGTGGCCAACAGGTCAAGGGAGGTCATTCTCCCCCTCTACTCTGCACTGGTGAGGCCACAACTGGAATCTTGTGTCCAGTTCTGGGCTCCCCAGTTCAAGAGAGACAGGGAACAACTGGAGAGAGTCCAGCGTAGGGCAACAAAAATGATGGAGGGATTGGAGCATCTCCCTTATGAGGAAAGGCTGAGAGAGCTGGGACTCTTTAGCCTGGAGAAGAGAAGGCTGAGGGGAGACCTTATTAATGGTTACAAGTATCTAAAGGGTAGTTTGAGGGAGGATGGACTCTTTTCAATGGTTGCCAGTGACAGGACAAGGGGCAACAGGCACAAGCTGGAACATGGGAAGTTCCATTCAAATATGAGGAAGAACTTCTTTGCTGTGAGGGTGACAGAGCCCTGGAACAGTCTGCTCAGGGAGTTTGTGAAGTCCCCTTCTCTAGAGATTTTCAAGACCCACATGGATGCAGCCCTGAGTAATGTGCTCTAGGCAATCCTGCTTTGGCAGGGAAGTTGGACTAGATGATCTCTAGAACGTCTCGTCCAACTCCAGCAATTCCGTGATTCTGTGATTCCCTGCAATGTAGTTTTACACAGAGCTCTGACACCATTCAAGCATTCAGGTACCACATGATTTGACTAATCACTGATTAACATAAACACTACCAATCCCTAATTACAGTAAAACTTTTCAAAACAACTTTATTTCTGCAGCACCACTATTCATGAGCATTCTCACTCCTTGTCTATTGCTACAGACGTCCCTGGAGTTGGTCTGTTGGGAATTACTGATCTGGGATGCTGGACACTGGGAGAGTTTCAAAGATGTGTTAGAGGTATCAGGACACTGGCCTTATCTTGGATCTCCAGGGGTATCTTTTATCCTTCATGGTCAGCTCTGTGATTCTGAGAAGCAGAGGGCAAGGCTGTTCTGCTTTTTGTAATGAGCTGGTGTCTGTTAGTTCATTCACTCAAGCACAATAAATCAGGACATGATGTGAGCTATATACATAGATATCTTCAGAAAATTAATACATTGTCATACTCCAAAGACTGATTGGAATAAGAGTTAGGGAGGTAAATTTTGATAACCTTGGCCCAGGGAATGTCTGTGGTGGCCAGATGGGTTCTTCAGAGAGCCCTTTTTTGGTCAAGGATCACCTCTTTGTGATCGACAATGGTCTATCTCAACATGTAGGAAGTCACACCAAGGTGGCAAGAGGCTGGCATGGATGAGAAAGGAGCTCCTGACCTATATCAAACATGAAGAGGAAGCACAGAGAAGGTGCAAGCTGGCACCTTCAAGCCTCAAGGGTTCTGTGGAGGGCCATTTGTACGTGTGTCTGCTTGTCTGTGCATGGGGGAACTGGAGGCATGAGGGAATCCCAAGGCCAGCTCCTGGACAGATGAAGGGCTCATGGAGGGATCCATTCTGTCTGTGTGTCTATACAGGTAACATCTCCCACTAATATAACCAAGGGTGCAAACATTCCAACCCTCAGTTCCCTTTCTCCACAGAGAGGGGATTGTCTCAGCCTGGAGACTTCCCGAGGTGCCTCCCAGCATGTCCTTCCACCAGGGCTCTTCCCTTGATGATGTCAGGGAGAGCACCCAGGTTCCCCATGACCCCAGGACCACAGAAGTGAGCAGACATTAGTTTGGTTCACTCATCCGCAATGTCTGTGTCTCACTCAAGTCAGTGACTCAAGGCTGGTTGGCAGGTTTCTCCAAACAGGAGTCATCATATCCAGAGCTGAAGTTTGGCTTTTCCTTTTGTCTCTTTCCCCCTCCCAAATTCTTCTCCCTAACAATCCTCACAAATTCCTCCACAAACAGCCCAACTCTGCTCATTCCCCAGTGGCCCTGCCTTCACTTGGTTTGTGCCCTTATATTGTGTTTCTAAGAGGGTTGTTGTGCTAATCCCTGTGTAGGTTCAAAAATTATCAACTGCTTTAATTAGACACTTTATCCTGCAACTGGTCTTGCTATTATCTTGTGTTGATGGCTCACTGTGACCATGCTGAGGTGTCTGCGCACATAAAGAACATAAAGAACTGACCAAATGGAGCTTCAGTTAAGAGGGACCTTAACAAACTCTGAGAATGTGCCAAAAGAATCACAGAATAACAGAATGAAAAGGTTTGGAAGGGACTTCTGGAGATCATCTAATCCAACACCCCTACCTTAGGAGGGTCACTCAGGGGAAGCTGGACAGGAACAGGTCCAGGTTTGGATATCTCCAGAGAAGGAACCTCCACGATTCTCCTGGTAGCAGGTTGCAGGGCCCTGGCATGCTCAAGTAAAGAAGTTTTTCCTCATGTTGAGATGGAATTTCCCATGTTCCAGCTTGTGTACATAGCCCCTTCTCCCGTCACCAAGCACCACTGAATACAATCTGGCCACATCCTCCTGACACCCGCCCTGATGAGAATTGGTGAGATCCCCTCTCAGTTGTCTCTTCTTCAGGCTAAACAGACCCAGGTCCCTCTTCCTTTCCTTATCAGAGAGGTGCTCTTAATCATCTTTGTAGTCTCTGCTAGACTCTCATCAGTAGCTCCTGTATTTCTAGAACTGGGGAGTCCAGACCTGGACACATTACTCCAGAAGTGGCATCAGCAGAGCAGAGCAGAGGGGCAGGATGAACTCCGTCGACCTGCCAGCCAAGTCTTTTTAATGGACCCCAGGAGACCATTGGCCTTCGTGGCCACAAGGGCACATTGCCAGATCATGGTCAACTTGTTGTCCACCAGGACTCCAAGGTCCTTCTCTGCAGAGCTGCTTTCTACCGGGTAAATGAACCCCTAACCTTTACTGGTGTATGAAACAGAAACCTCCTAAACTTTACTAGGAGAAGTGGCCAGTCCTGCATCAGGGGAAGAATGACCCCATAGATCATGGAACCTGACCAATGAGGAGAATGGCCTGGGCATAATAAGGGACACCATACAAGCAAGTGGTTCATGCTCACCATGAACAATGCCAGCAGCAAAGAGGCATTTATTAGCAGGAGCCTGGACACCCCAGACATTTTCAGTTTTCATCCCCTTCTGGTGAGCCATGGTGTGGCCACACCTGGGTTTGTGTCTCCCTATGTAGGAATTCCTGCTGTAGGGAGGTGAGGAGGAACTGGAGAGTATCCAGAGAAGGTTAGCACTTGTCTTGTTCTAAAAGCTCTGGATCCTGTCTTTACTGGCCTCTTCCATCCCAACACAAGCCACTGAACATGCTGAGCCAGGAGAGCCACCAGGCTCTCAAGACTGCTCCAGATTCCCCTCCCAGAGGATGGGTGTCCTTAGTATCACCTGTGTGAAAGCTCTGGGTACATTCCTCAGTTCCACTCACCATCTTACCTGTCACCAGACACCAACTGGTGACTCCCAAATCCAGTCCTACATCTCTAAAATGTCAGAGCTTTTCATTCCTGAACTCATGGAGGAAGAGGAACTTCAGTGGTGCAGTTCCTCAGGCCTGTTTGGAGAGAGATCCTGGTATGAAAGCACAGCACTGTGGAGATACCCTTTTATTACACAGAAAGGTCAGATCTGAGCCACTGTTAAACACACTTATGAGGGAACCAGGTGACACCAAGTAGGTACACATCTCAGGTGCCGTGATGCAAATGCAGACAGATCTGTAGAAATAAAATAAACATGAACGAGAATAAAAACAGCAATAACAATAAATAAAATGGATGAAAACAACACATCAAAACAAAAAGAAAAAAAAAGGATGGACTCAGATACTGTGGGAGTCATTGGTGGAGTGAGTCAGAAAATTTCTTGACGAATGTTCAAAGAAACGAATGTTTTCTCTTGACGAATGTTCAAGAAATCAGACTCCTAATGGCATCCTCGAGCTGCTGGTTCCTCATGCTGTAGATGAGGGGGTTCACTGCAGGAGGCACCACTGAGTACAGTACTGACACCACTAGATCCAGGGATGGGGAGGAGACAGAGAGGGGCTTCAGGTAGGTGAAGATGGCAGTCCTGACAAACAGGGAGACCACAGCCAGGTGAGGGAGGCACATGGAAAAGGCTTTGTGTCGTCCCTGCTCAGAGGGGATCCTCAGCACAGCCCTGAAGATCTGCACATAGGAGAACACAAGGAACATAAAACACCCAAATCATAAACAGGCACTGACTACAATAAGCCCAACTTCCCCAAGGTAGGAGTCTGAGCAGGAGAGCTTGAGGATCTGGGGGATTTCACAGAAGAACTGGCCCATGACATTGCCCTTGCAGAGCGGTAGTGAAAATGTATTTGCCGTATGCAGGAGAGCATTGAGAAACCCAGTGCCCCAGGCAACTGCTGCCATGTGGACACAAGCTCTGCTGCCCAGGAGGGTCTCGTAGTGCAGCGGTTTGCAGATGGCAACGTAGCAGTCATAGGACATGACAATGAGAAAAAAATAGTCTGTTGACATAAAAAAGGAAAAGGAAAAGAAAAAGAGCTGGGCAGCACATCTTGCATAGTAGCTTGCCCTGGTGTCCCAGAGGGAATTGGCCATGGCTTTGGGGAGAGTGGTAGAGATGGAGCCCAGGTCAAGAACAGTGAGGTTGAAGAGGAAGAAGTACATGGGGGTGTGGAGGCAGTGGTCACAGGCTATGACGGTGATGATGAGTCTGTTTCCCAGGAAGGCAGCCAGGTAGATGCCAGGAAGAGCCACAAGTACAAGAACTGCAGCTCCTGTCTGCGAATGCCAGGAGGAGGGATCCAGTGATGGAACTGCTCTTAGATATTTGCTCTCCGCCGCGCATGGAGGACTGTCCACAGAAGAAAAGACAGTTAGAAGCTAGGGCAGACGTCTCTCAAAAAATGCTTTTCAATTGCTCTTAGAGACCACCCCAACTGCCTCTCTCCTTATGGGAAGACCTTTACCACTACCTTTTTGTACGCTCTGGTTGGTGCTGGTTGATGACCCACAGGGAGCTGTGTGCTCTTCAGAATTGAGTCCTGTTTTACAGCCATAGGTCATTGGGAACACTGGGTGATATCAGATTAAATCCAGTCATGGCATCAAAGGGCTTTTCCTCTTTGTCACTCCCAATTATCCCAACAGCAGAGCAGAGATCCGGGGACATGGTTTTTTCTTCTGTTCTATTTTCCCCATCACACCTGAAGAGTGTTTTTAAGGCAGATATCCTTGGCTTTTCTGCTGCACCTCAACTGAAACCTTGTGTGTCCTGAGAGCCAAAAGGCTGTTCCTCAGTGCAGAGTCAAGGACAGCCCATCTGTTTGTCAGTAGTGGTCCCAACATTTCCATTTCACACTTGTCGGTGTGGGAAGATGGGCTCAGAGTAACGACGGAGTCTCAATGTGAGTATGATCATTCTCCTTTATTACAAGTTTTAGCAGAGTTTATATAGGCAAACAGCAGATACACGCGCTAGCAGGTGTTTACACGATTGGCTGCCGGCTCTCGTTCACCAGCCTTAAGCTTTCATATAATCGGTACAAGGTTGCTGCCCACACACAACACTACTCCCTTAGTTCCCAAGCACAGTTCCGTTTTATTAAGCTTACACAAAGCTAGATAAACATGTTTACCATAAAATAAGCAAGGTCAAGGAAAGGACAATGCCATCCTTAGGCCTGCTGCTAAGGCTGCAGGCCTGAGGCCAAGGCTGTGGGCCTACAGCTAAGGCCTCTCCCCTGATCCCATGTCTAAAACTGGATTGTTCATCCCAATCAAGTCATGTCCTTTTGCAGACAGCCATTCCTCCACACATGCTGTCTCATTGGACCTAAGGAGGATCTCAGCTCTCCCCTCCCCACCAGAGACACAGAGGGCCCACTGCGGCTGCCTACATTCAGCCCTCCAGCAGGACTGTCCATGTCTTGCCACTGTCATCTCTACTCCATGGGGTTCCTAGAGAAAAAAGAGATGCAAAGGGACAGCTGTGCCCTTCTGGAGAGCAGTGTGGCACCCAAGAGGATCCACCCAGGAACAGGGTAAAATATCCTAAAAATGGGGAGTCTTGACAGGAGGTTCATCTTACTCTGAGCCCCACAAACTGCCATCCCGAGAGACCAGAAATATAATTGGGATGACAGGCCATGCAGCATCATTATCTGAGCTGCACCTGAATCCTCACCCCCGCACCACAGCCAAAAGTAGGGGAAGAACAAGGGCAGCAGGGGCAAGACAGGAACATGCCAAAATTCTCCTGCCAAGGGAGTCAGGAGAGGGAGATACTTGAGCATTTCTCCTCTTTGGTGGTTGGGCTGCTGGGAAGAACACTAAGGACTATGTTCTTGTGATATGAAAGGTTGGAGAGTCTACTGTGTGGGAGAAGAGACCAGAGACTTTCTGCAGGGAAGGCATCTGTGCTGCAGGGGATGTCAGGGAGGTGCTGCAATTCCCCTTCCAATCACCATTCCTGCAGCAGCTCCCTCTCACTCCTGCCCATGGCTCTGCTGCCTGGACTGTCCCTGCTGGGGACTGTTTCTTTGTCCCCAGGTCTCCTCCCTTTCAGTGCTCAGAGACTCCATCCCAGCTGCTGAAGGTTCAGGTCTGCCCTGCAGACACCTGGATTTAATTTTATCTGGGCTTGTGCTTCTCTCATTTGGTTCCTGGCCACTCGGACAGTTTCTCTGTATTCCACCCAGTTTACCTGTCCTTGCACCCATTAGGATAAACTCCTTGTTTATCAATGCAGGCCTCCTGGCTTTTTGCATGACTTTTTCTTTTTTGGGATGCACCTCTCCTGAGCTTGGAGGACGTGATCCTTGAATACTAACCAGCTTTCTTGTGCCCCTTTCCCCTCCAGTACTTTTTCCCATGGTACCCTGCCAATCAGATTCCTCAAGAGTCCAAAGTCTGCTCTCCTGAAGTCCAGGGTAGCGAGTTTGCTTCACACCCTCCCTGTTGCCCCGAGGATCATAAATTCTACCATTTCATGATTGCTGCAGCCAAGGCTACCCTTGAGTTTGACATTCCCCACCAGCCCATCCTTGTTGGTAAGGACAAGGTCCAGCATGGCTCCCTTCCTCATTTGCTCATCTACCATTTGAAGAAGAAAGTTGTCATCAACACATTCCAAGAACTTCCTGAATTTCCTGTGCCCTGCTGTGTTATCCCTCCAACAGACATTGCAGTGGTTGAAGTCCCCCATGAGGACCAGGCTCTGTGAATGTGATGCTGCCCCTATCTTTCTATAGAGGGCCTCATCCTCCCTGTCACCCTGGTCAGGTGGTCTGTAGCAGACCCCTACTGTAACATCACCTGCCCCTGTGCTCCCTTTAATCCTGAGCCATAAGCTCTCTGTTGGGTCTTCATCCCTCCCCAGGTGGAGCTCCAGTTGGTCATTGACATAGAGGGCAAGACTCACTCCTTGTCTCCCTGGCCTGTCCTTCCTGAAGAGTCTGTATCCCACCACTCCAACACTCCAGTCATAGGACCCATCCCACCACGTCTCATTGGCATCCCATCATGCCAATAAGATCGTAGCCCTGGAGGCGTGCACACATCTGCAGCTCCTCTTGCTTGTTCCCCATGCCTTGTGCACTTGTGTGAAGGTACTTAATCTGGGTGTCCCATGGGGCTCACTTACTGGCTGGAGTGGCTGCATTTCCTTCGTGTTGCTTTTCAGGGGACCTTTTATCTGTGACTCCCCAAGTCTTATTGCCTCAGAAGACCCTCACTTGGCTCTATAAGACTTTGAATGTGCTACAGCGTATCCAGCACCTCTCAGAGCAACTGGTTCAGGGCTTTTGCTAGTGACCCATCCCACAGATCTAGGAGCATCATCCTTTGGCTTGTCAAGGGTTAGCCAGATAATATCCACCTCCTCCAGCAAACGCAATTTAAAGCCTGGTCAGTGAGCCCTGCTAGCTTGTGAGATAACAAATGTTGACCTTCTCATCCACCAACACCCACACGTCCTTCTCCTCAGTGCTATTTTCAATCCATTCTCTACCCAGTTGGAATTTGTACTTGGGATTACCCCAACTCAGGTGTAGGACCTCGCACTTGGCCTGGTTGAACTTCATGAGGTTTGCATGGGTCCATCTCTCAGACATGTCCAGGTCCCCCTGTATGGCATCCCTTCCCTCCAGCATGTCAACCATGACACACAGCTTGGTGTCGTCGGCAAACTCGCGGAGGGTGCACTCAATTCCACTGTCCATGTCGCAAAGATGTTGAACAGCACTTGTCCCAACACCAACCCCTGAGGAACACTGGTTGCCACTTGGACATAGACCTGTTGACAGCTACTCTTGTAACTAGTGCAGCCATCTAGCAAGATTTTTGTCCACCAAGTGGTCCACCTGTCAAACCTACTTTTTTCCAATTTAGAGGCCAGTATGTCATGAGGGACAGCGTCAAACACCTGATGGCTGTAACACCATCATAGGAGGCCATCAAATTTATCCAGCACAATTTGCCTTAGTGAAGCCACATTGGCTGTAACCAATCTCCTCCTCATTTTCCATGTGCCTTATCATAGTTTCCATGCAGACCATCCATAGGAAGATTGGTCCATGATCTTTCCAGTCACAGACTGGTTGGCTGATACTGACTGGCCTGCACTTTCCTGTTTCTTCCAGTTTTCCCTTTTTGAAAATAGGGCTTATGTTTCCCCTTTTCCAGTCAGCAGGAACTTCATCAGACTGCCATGCATTCTCAAATATGATGGATAGTGGCTTGGCAACTTCCTCTACCAGTTCCCTCGGGACCTTCAAATCAGTCTCATCATGTCCCAGGAACCTTCCAGGTTCCTCAGCTCATTTCAAACATGGTCTTCTCCTACAGTAGGCAGTACCTCATTCTCCCAGGCCCACCTTTTTCCTTCTGCGTTTTGGGCAGTGTGGCTGGAGCCCTTACTGGTGAAGACAGAGGCAAAACAATTGTTTAGTACCTCAGCCTTCTCTATATGCCGGGTGACCAGTCCTCCCATTATCTGTCTGAGTAGGCCCACATGTTCCCTAGTCTTCCTTTTCTCACTGAAATAGCTATGCAAGTTTTTCTTGTTGCCCAGATTTAACTCTCTCTGGGCGTTAGCTTTCTTAACCTCATCCCTGGCTGCTCGGACAATGTCTCTTTATTCCTCCCAGGCTTCCTGTCTTTGATTCCACCCTCTGTAGGCTTCCTTTTTCTCAGATTTACCCTTGGTAACTCCATGCTGATGGTTCTTGGACATGCTGTTCTGTTGTTGAGGCCCAGAAATGTCACCCAGGAGGACTCTGACTGATGGCAGACTCCTCACCAGTGGGAGCTTGTACAGCCTGTGGTTCCCTGGGTTGCACTTATGGACCCCTTCAAAGATGGGTGCAGCACTTGCTTGTCCTCTCTCACAAGAGACCTCTGCCAATCCCATGGCTCTCAAAAGGGATATTCTAGACAAATATTAATCTTCCCTGTAACATCATCACAACTCTTCTCCCTGTTATACAGTGTATTCAGTTTCTCTAATTTTTCATATACTTGTCCTGATACAATGACCATTTGCAAAGTCACCTTTGCAGATGCAGACCGTTGAGGCAAAGATCCTTTCCTTTATTCTCCAGTTTTCTCTTCCCTATTACTCTTTGTTCATTCAGACACCTCTCACCTCTGCTGCTGCTTTCACCTTCAAGGACTAAAAAGCTTGCTTCTCTTTACACAGTCTAATTGTCTCCTTAGCCAACTCTTTAATTATATTTCCATTTATCTTTTTAAATCTACCTCTCTAAAAATTTTCTCCTCAGATTATCACTAGTAGACAGGCAACCTCATTAGTGGCAGTTTTTACTGAAGATATGATGACAGAGTGACCTTTATTGTTTATAAAAACTGATTATTTCATTACTTTTCTTTTCTTAGAAAAAGGAAGAATGCCTCTGTGCCTGTGAGCAGCCAGGTCTCTGAGGAGAGCAGGAGGGAGATGGTGCAATGGAGCTGTAACATCCAGACTTCAGTGGAGAAGTCTGATGTAAGGGGCAGTGATGTAAGTCCCAGGTGGGCAATGTCAGAAATGGCAGGGTTGGGGAGGTGAGGAGCAAAGCTGTCCCTACAGTGATGGACATCAAGGCACTGCTTTTCCTTCCTGTCCAGACACCTCCTGAGGAGACACTCTGCTTCAATATCACTTGCAGAATGCTTCTATCACCTCTTCTTTAAACTGAACAGTAATAAAATACATCCTTTAAAACCAATAAATCATTTTCATTAGATGCACTTTGAAATCTTCCTCCTTAACTACATCACAAAACCTCACTCATTAGCTGTACAAGTCTTGAAGACCCAAGGAAAATTACAAAGAGATCAATCCATTGTGAAGGCTTTCTGTCTTTTAACGAGTCCCATGGGGTATTTGCTGCTGAGTCCATCAACCTCAGATACTGAGAGAAGATTGAAGAAAACATTCAAGAAATCAGAAACCAAACTCCAACTACCTGGAAGCATTAATGAGTCCCAGTGAGGGCAGCTGCTGACAAAGGCTCCCCAGGGACTCATTAAAGCAGACAATTAGAGGCTGTGATTGCAGTAGGCAAAGGCAGAGTGCAGGTGGCTGTAATGCTGACTAACCTCTAGCTTTGTCCTATGAAGCAGAAAGGCCAAACTCTCACCCCCAGGCCCTGCCAAGGCAGATCCTGTTCCTCACTTGTGGTTCAGGGCTCTTCCTGGGGGCAGCGCGATATGAAGGGGAGCAGTGCCCAGGGAGGGAAAATTCTGTGACACCTCCTGGCCTCCCAAAGAAGGGGCGAGGATCAACAAAAGTCCTCAAAAGAATCATGGATTCATAGAAGTATTTAGGTGTGAAAGGACCTTGAAGATCATTTGAGTCCAGCTGTAAACCTCACACTGCCAGGCTCACCACTAAACCACATCATGATGTGCCATACCTTCAAGAATTTTAAATACCTGCAGTGATGGTGAGTCTACCACTTCCCTGGGCAGCCTATTCCAGTGCTTGGCAAACCTTTCAGTGAGGAAACTTTTTCTAATATCCAATCTCCATCTTCCCTGGTGCAACTTGCAGCCATTGCCTCTTGTCCTATCACTCCTTACTTGGGAGAGCAGACTCACACCAGCCTTGCTATAGCCTCCTTTCATAGAATCATAGAATTATGGAATCATAGAATCCTAGAATCATCTAGGTTTGAAGGGACCTTTAAGATCATCTAGTCCAACCATCAAAATAACTCTGTAAAAAAATAAAAATAAAAATAAACAACTCATCAGTTTGAGGGAGCCAACAAGGGAGGGAGCACTGCTGGTTCTGCTGCTTGTGAACAGAGAAGGACTTGTGGGGGATGTGACAGTTTGAGGCCATCTTGGGCACAGTGACCATGAATTGACAGAGTTCTCAAGTCTCAGGGAAGCAAGGAGGGGAGCCAGAAGGACTGCCATCATTGACTTCCAGAGGGCAGTATTTGGTCTCTTCAAGACCCTGCTTGACAGAGTCCATTGGGAGGCAGCCCTGAAGGGCAAAGGAATCCAGGAAGGCTGGACCTTTTTCCAGGAGGAAGTCTTAAAAGTGCAGGACAGGCAATCCCTGTGTGCTGTAAAGCAAGCTGTTGGGGGAGAAGGCTGGCCTGGCTGAACAAAGACATATGGTCACAACTCAGGGAAAAAGAGAGAGTTTATGGCCTTTGGAAAAAAAGGGCAGGCCACTCAGTAGTTGTAGAGAGTGACCAGGTCCTCAGCCTCCTTTTCTCCAGGCTGAACAACACCAGTTCCCTTAGCCGCTCCTCACAAGGCTTGTTCTCTAGACCCCTCACCAGCTTTGTTGATCGTCTTTGCTCAAGCTCCAGGACAACAAGGTCTTTACTGTAGTGAGAGGTCCAAAACTGGACACGGCACTCGAGGTGGGGCCACACCAGTACCAAATACAGAGTTATGGTGACTTCGCTAGTCCTGCTGGCCACACTGTTCCTGACACAGGCCAGGATGCTGTTGGCCCTCTTAGCCACCTGGCCACACTGCTCCTGACACAGGCCAGGATGCTGTTGGCCCTCTTAGCCACCTGGCCACACTGCTGGCTCCTATTCAGGTGGCTGTTGACCAACAACCCCAAGGTCAATTTCTGCCAGGCAGCTCCAGCCTGTAGTGTTCATTGGGTTGGTGTGACCCAAGGGTAGGACCCGGCACTTGGCCTTAGCCCATTTGCCTTAGCCCATTGATCCAGCCTGTCCAGATCGCTCTGTAGAGAATTCCTACCCTCAAGCAGGTCAACACTCCCACCCATCTTGGTGTCGTCTCTGACCTTACTGAGGGTGCACTCAATCCCGTCCTCCAGGTCATTGATAAAGATATTAAAATGAACAAGCCCAAGTACGGAGCCCTGGGGGACACCACCCACGACCAGTCTCCAAATGAATGTAACTCCATTCACCACCACTCTCTGAGCCTTGTCTCCAGCCAGTTTTTCCCCAGCAAAGAGCACACCCACGCAAGCCATGGGCAGCCAGTTCCTCCAAGAGTGCTGTAGGAAATGGTGTCAAAGGCTTTACTAAATTACAAGTAAACAACATCCACAGCATTTCCCTTATCCACTAAACAAGTCACCTTGTCACAGAAGGAGATCAATTTTGTGAAGCAGGACCTGCCTTTCAGGCCCACCCATGCTGGATGGGCCTGATCATCTGGTTGTCCTGTATTTGTGGCATGATGCCACAGGATCACTCAGGATGATCAGTTCCCTAAACTTCCCTGGCTCCGAGGTCAGACTGACTGCCCTGTAGTTCCCTGAATCCTCCTTCTGGCTCTTCTTGCAGATGAGCATCACATTTGCTAAATTTCAGTTCACTTGAGAAACTCTGGGATTTTGCCAGTGGAAGTCACTAGAAGTTTTTCAAGAAGTGGCCAGTGCTGCATTGGTGGGTGGTGGGGAAAAAGGGGAAGAATAACCCCCTATATCAGGGCAGGCTGGGGCCTGACCAGAGCAGTGACTTTGAGGAAACAGCCTGGGCACTATGAGGGATGCCCTATAAGCCAGCAGAGTATGGACACTAGGAACAAGGCCCGCTGCATATGGGGCTGCATGAGGTGGAGCTTGGGACACCCAGACAGCCTGAGTTCTCATCTACTTCAAAACTGATGAGGCCCCACACGTTGGGCCTGTCCCAGTGTGCTGTTCCCATTTTGGAGAAGTAGTGATGGACTAGAGAGTGTCCAGTGGAGGTTCGCCAAGATGGGGTTCGGGACCCAGTGCACATGACCTGTGTGGGGCAGTGTGTGAACTCCAGTCAGTAGAGAAGTAGCCTGAGAGTGCTTGAAGGGTGATTTCAGAGATGAAGGAGCTTTCTTTAGAGTAAGATCCAGCAGGACAAAGAACTAAAGCCACAAAGTGCAGCTGAGGAGGCCCAGACTGGACACAAAGAAATGTAACAGTGCTGTAGGAGGGAGACGGGATCAGCCCAAGGCTTTGTGTTTCAAGGAACTGCCTTGAGGAAGGACAGATGTCAGTAAAGGAAGGAAGATGCCCAGGTGAGAGCAAGGTGTGGTAGTAGGGGGGGAAGTCTACAGCCTGCAGAGAAGGAGGTGCAGGTGTGGGACACGGCAGAACAGCCTGTGGTGGAACTGACAGAGGGATGAAGAAAGTCTGAAAAACACCAACAGAGATGAGCTCTGTCTTCCCTTGGCTCTGGCTGTTGTCTCTGCCACTGATGCCTATGAAGAAGTACCTTATCCTTACAGCACCAGGGTCTCATTGCCTCCCCTTCCCCACCCGAGAGCCTGGGAGGTATCAGACCGTAGTCCTGCCCTTGACATTGAATATCCCCACATCACACTGCCCCAGGAAGAGCCCTGAGCAACGTAGGAGGGACAGGATCTCCCTTCCCAGGCTACCCTGGGGAGGCTTTGTCAATAGTAGTCCTCAATGGGACCCATTAGCCCTCCAGGAAACTTTGGATTTTGAATTTGAATTGAACTTCTTAAGACATTTCTTCAAATTCCTCTCAGTGTCTGAGGTCCATGGACTCCATCCCAAACTCACCAGAGGGGTCATTAAAATGTTCCTCTGCTGCTGAACTGGGCCAGGCTCCTGGGAGGAAGCTCATGGGCCATGGGGCAGCGCTGCAGAGACACAGCTCTGCCCAGGAGCAGCTCCTCTGCCAAGCAGGTATGGAGGGGAGAGGAGTGAGGCTGGGAGAGGTTAAAGGCAATCTGGGGTGGAAGGATGGAGAGCACTCAAAAGAAGAGAAATCTTTGCAGTCCCTGACACAGTAAGTCTCTGGATGGAGGGCAATGAAGCTGCAGTTCCAGAAGGGATGTTCTGAACATAACCCACAGCCTGTAGGGTCTGTCTCTTCTGTAGAGGCAAAGGATGTGCTCCAGAGCAGGGTTTCCCAGCTGCACCATCAGACGGACAGGGCAGGATAGGGATGGCTGCCGGGGCCTGAACCTGAGTGTTCAGTTGGGGGGGTGTCGTTCAGAGGAGGGTCCCTGTGCTGCAGTGAGCCATATGTCAGGGCAAGGACTCTGCTGCCATCCAGGGTCAGCTCTCAGCCTGCCCAGGGAGCTCCTCACGGCATTGTGGAGAGAAGTTGTGGGTGGAAGAAGCAACCCCCATCAGGGCAGGGTCCTTTTGCTGTCAAGAAATTGCTGTATGGGTCAAGGCTGCTCACAGCTCCAGGTCACAGACAAGACACTGGCAGAGGCAGCATTTCAAGAGGAATGTCAAGGTGGGGGCTACCTTAAAGTTGAAGATCTTTTCAGGCTCTGTGATCTCAGCCTTCTTCTAAGAGAAGGGGAAAAGGGCTGTGAAGATTAATTAAGTCACTGACAGTCCCGAACCATTACACTGAGGGATCAGCAGATCTGCCAGGAGCCTCCTAAGTGCCTTCACCCACTCCTCTACCCACAGACAGCACCAGCGTCACCTTTGCCTGCAGTACCAGCTCTTACCTGGCCTCCTCCTGAGGACCTGCAAGCAGGGAGATGCCTCTGGGCAGTGCCCTGCTGCCAGGAGGGGTCTGCAGGGCAGAGCTGAGCTCAGAGCAGCAGTGGGGTGGGATGCAGTCTGTGAGCACTAACAGGGAGAAGACTTAGAGATAGAAAAAGAGCTCCCAACAGGGACACCTCCAGGCAGCAGAGAGCCAGGCCACCCCTCTGCTGTAGTCCTTCTTTTGCAAGAAAACTCAAGAGTATAATGCTCTTCTGGTAAGGGATACTTAGGGACAAGGAAATATTTTTATAAAGTTTTGTTCACCAGTGAAATTCATTTCAGATGGTTTCACCCATCTGGTATTTGCTATGAAGCCTCTCCTATGAGGAATGGCTGAGAGAGCTGGGATCACTCAGCATGGAGAAGAAAAGGCTCTGCGGAGACTTTAGAGCCCCTTCCAGTACCTAAAGGGAGCTTACAGAAAAGATGGAGAGGGACTTTTTATCAGGGAGTGTAGTGATAGGACGAGAGGTAGCAGTTTTAAACTGAAAGAGGGTAGATTTAGATTAGATATTAGGAAGAAATTCTTTACTCTGAGGGTGGTGAGACACTGGCAGAGGTTGCCCAGACAAGTTGGGGATACCCCATCCCTGGAGGTGTTCAAGGGTGGTCACTAGGGTCTTTAAGGTCCCTTCCAACTCAACTATTCTATTATTCCATATTTGCAGTAAAAATGATGTACTTGATTTGGGAGGAAATTGTGATCCTCTGAGTTCTGGAAAATATGGCACCTCAAATATCATAAAGCACTTAGTGCAGCTAGCGTGAACATTTTAAAAATATTTGTTGTGCTTTAGCATTTGGTGAAAATACTGAAATTAAACTTCAGACAAATAGTTTTAGTCATTTCCTATTCTAGAACTGAAGCAAAATGTAATCACCAGTTATTACAGACTTACTTTCTAAAAACTCAGTAACAGCGGGTTACAGTTCTGTAATGACAGTGCTTTGCTGAAAATTAGATGTCGAAATGACTGACCTGAATGTCAATACTGTTAAATAACTGAGATTTAAATTCAAATGCTGATTATTTTTGAGAAAAAACATTAAAAATAATAAGGGGTGGGTCAGGGAAAGTCAGTAGCCTAGCTCCACTTTGAACTTCTAATGCCATTAGTAAACACTGCTTTCAGATCTTTTCCGTCCATCAAAAACACAAGAGCTGAACTGAAATCACTTAAGCTTCTAGGGAACTATCTTTCAAACAGCTTCTCTGCTAGTTCGGGGTAAGCAGAACTCCAGTGGTAGCCAGGAGCGGTTCACTTATAATTCTTATTCCTTTCAAATGCAGATTGAGGATTAGCACCTTTGCGTGCCTTTGTTGAAGAGCTGACCTGTCTCGCGATTTCCTTTTAAAATCACTAGTGCAGCCCAAACTCTGCTACCGGGGTGTTACGACGTCTGTGACGTCATCATCAGCCCTCCTCGCCCAGGGGTCTCTGACACGGAAAGGCTGCTGCGCGGAGGCAGCGAGGTGCCGCCGCCCCACTGCCCCGCCGCATTCTCACCGAGGCCACGGAGGACCTTGGCAGCTGGCAGCATGTCTGCCCTATGCAGGAAGTTTGGGGGCGAGTACCAGGCGGTGGGCCCAACTTGCGGCGGCACCTGCAGAGAGCGGCAGCGATTTGTGGACAAGAACGGGCGCTGCAACGTGCAACACGGGAACCTGGGTGGCGAGAGCAGCCGCTACCTCTCAGACCTCTCTACCACGCTGGTGGATCTCAAGTGGCAATGGAACCTGCTCATCTGTCTGCTCACCTACACAGTTGCCTGGCTGGTCATGGCCTCAATGTGGTGGGGCATTGCCTACCTGTGAGGTGACCTGCACCGGGCACATGATGATGCTTACAGTCCGTGTGTGGCTAATGTATACAACTTTCCCTCTGCCTTCCTCTTCTTCATAGAGACTGAAGCCACCATTGGCTATGGACACTGCTACATTACCAAGCACTGCCCTGAGGGCATCGTGCTCTTCCTCTTTCAGTCACTGCTGGGCTCCATCGTTGATGCATTCCTCATTGGCTGCATGTTCATCAAGATGTCCCAGCTGAGTTGAGACCCTGATGTTCAGCCGTACTGCATTTGTTTCACAGCGGGATGGCAAGCTCTGCCTCATGTTCCGTGTCGGCAACCTCCGCAACAGCCACATGGTGTCTGCCCAGATCCGCTGCAAGCTGATTAAGGCAAGGCCTGACATGGTGGTGAGCAGGACAGGTAACCCACGTTGCATGATGGGGAGCATCACAAGTTGGATCCCAGTGATGATGTCCATTTCAGAATATCATATTTGAATGTTGTAAATGTTCTCTATGGTAATTTACTCTTTGGAGCAGTTGTTTGGCCATTTTAATTACCTGCAGAAACAAGCGTGATATAGTAGATGATGGGCCAATGGTAAATGCGAAAGGCTGTTTTCCTTCTGTGCAGAAAGCTTGACTGAACTGTTAATTTTTCTTGCTGTAGAATACCATTTAAAATGGAGAATCTGCTAAGATTCAAAAGAGGTTGTATATATATATGGGAACAAGCTGTCAGAAGTTACAATGGAGCAATTTTTGTAGCAATCAGGAAGCTGGCAAAACCATTTTTTTGTTGACCTCTAACTATTAATCAGCAGAAAGCCTCCTCTAAATTATTTAATTCTGTCCATCATCCAAGACAGAATGCACGTCAAAGTGGAATAAAAGCAGTGTCACAGTTGTGGTTTTAGTGATATTAATTCACTATAAACTTGTTTTGAAATAAGACACTGAGCACACAATGTAGTGCGCTTTCTGCTGACAATTCTATTGCTACACAATGCTGGTATGCCGATGATTGGGACAGAAAACACAAGGACATTTGATGGACCTGTGTCACCAATTTGTTTTATGATGGCTGTTTCTTAGATGAGACAATGAATCAGTGAGTAACACTTGATTTCTTTCAAATGATCATCATACCCATGACTTGCCTTCAAGCTACTTTGGTAAATATAGACACAGGAAAGTTTAGAAGTGAAATGTCTGTGTAGTAGCTGCCCTCTCAGTCCTTATTACAAGGTGTGATATTAGTTCCCATGTCTTTCTGTAAATCATCCTCAGTTTGCTGAGGTGCCCCTTGGACTGGACACATCATTCCAGCAGCCATAGTGACCGTTCCAGCAGTGTGAGAATTTACATCAGCTGCTTTCAAGTACCTTTGTGTGTCCTGTAACCCTATGGTGAATGTGTTGGAACTTGCTAACCATTTATCTTGAGTGAGTTCTGCCGTTTTGTGATTTGTGCTCTTTCCTCTGTGCTTTGTACAATGCTGTTGCCAGCTGATCTTGTTGCACTTCTCCTGTACCCAATTAGATAGCTAGAATATTTTTTAAACTTCTGTCACAGTGAAAGAATGTGAAGAAATATGTCTTATCACACTTTTGAACTTGATAGGAGCCATATTTAGTAGTGAACATGGTGTTTCAGTGGAACCAATGGAGCCCTGAGGATTTACATTTGTAAAGAAAGTACACCAATATAAGTCTGTCTGAGTGGCATTTACTAAAAGTGTGATATATGCCCTAGGATATTTGGTAGATTATAGTGGTGCCACCACACTGTGCTGGCTTTTTTTGTGGTCTGGGAGACTGCACAGCAGCATGGTGTAGTGATGTCACGAGAAAGTCTAGGTCTCTTTATAGTCTGAGTTGTGGAGAGTTTGGAAAACCAAGTTACAAGACTAAGCGTGTGTGCTTCAGCAAAAATTTCTCAAAAAACCCGAGTCTTTCTAATTTACACTGAGTGAATGAGGCAGGAAAAAGCAAACTCCTGGGGCAAGAAACAGAAAGAAGCTGGTTGGAACTAGCTGCTGAAAATGTGCCATTGCAGATCCTGGCCTGTTCAGTGTCACAGCAAACTGTATTTTTCTGCCTGTTAGTTCCTGGAGCTCATTAATGCTCCTGAGTGATCTGGTGATAGCAGCAACAACCAGCATCCACTGTATGGCAATCAGTATTGATATTTGAAAAATTACAGTACCTATTTTTAATCTTCTGTTGATGGAGCAACATATGTCACTGATAAGCATGATGGTGTCAGTGCACAAAGTGGCCTGTAAAGTGTTTCAGCTGGTAGCATAGGACGTTTTGTTTCTTAAAGCTGAGGAATGTAAATGCATTGTAGCCTGTTTTCAACAAGTGCTAAACAGTAGTTTTAAAAGTAAAATTGTGAAGCATAGTAGCCATAGAGCCAGTGTGCTTTGGGTTATGACCAACAGGCACGTACTCTTTGAGCAGTACCAATTAACAGCTTAAAAAAAACTGAAAGCAAACAAAATGGTAACAGGAAGTTAGCAGATGGCAGTCATTGCAAATAAGACCCATTATATTGTGATCTCAATAACTCCATAAACAGGGCAGAAAGTGCAAACGATATGTTTTTTAATATTGCAGAATCATTCAGATTGGAAGGGACCTTGGGAGGTCTCTAGTTCAGCCTACAGCGTGGTGAGCTAGGTGGTCAGACCAGGTTGCTCTGGGCTTTTTCCAATCTGGTTTTGGAAACCTCTAAGGACAAAGACTGCATACCCTTGCTGGGCAGGGTCTTCCACTGCTTAACTGTCCTTAGGATGGAAAAGTTTTTCTGAACTTCTCTCTTGTTTCAATTTAGGCCTGTTGTCTCTTGCTGCTGCAGTGCACTGCTGTGAAGAGCCTGGCTCCATCTTCTTGGTTACCTTCCTCTTAGGTGGTTTGGGAAAGTTGCTGTTAGATTGCCTCTATGCCTTCTCTTTCTTCTCTAAGTCTGAACAAGCTTAGCATGCTTAGGTCATTTTAGGGCAACCGTACTGTATTAAAAAGTAGCAGTCATCCTGGGAATTGCCTAAGCTCGAGCTCCAGGTGTAATGTCACTACCAAAACCCCATGCAATTCTTTAACAGCAGTATCAAAGGAACAAGTTCGTATTAGTTCAGTAATGTACTACATAATAAATGTTCTCACAAGTTGCTAGTCTAAGAGCGGGACAGAGGAGCAAATGGGTGAGATCAAGGGTTTTCCTCTCAAATACCAGAAGTGAAAATACCATAGTACCGTATGGGAACCTAGTTGGGCTTTTTCTATGGAAAACTTCCGTAGAAATGCATACAGAAATGCATATCTGTATGCATTATGAAATATGCATTTCATATGTATGAAATGTATGAATGTACATATGTATGAATGTACATTCATGCAATGTATGTATGCATACAGATATGCATACTCCATATGTATGAATGTACATTTCAGAATGTTACAGAAAATATGCATTTCTGTATGCATTTCTGTATTGCATATTTCATACATAGGTATGAATTTCATATGTATGAATGAACATATTCATATGTATGAATATGCATTTCTCCCAAGGTGTCATCGTTTAGGCTGGGCTGGCCACAAAAACGAACGGCAGATGCTCTCTTTTAACCTCTCTCCCTTCCCAGAAGAAAAGGAAGAGAGAATAAGGGAGAGAGACTTACAGGTTGAAAATAAACCTACCTAATGAAATATTAAAATAAAACTATTAAAAATAAAAAGAAAAGACAATAATATCAATAAGAAAATAATTATACATATAATATATACAAAGCCCTTAACTAGCTCCCAGGATGAGGATCATGACACCGGCAGCACTGGGAAAATTTCAGACTAGACTCAGTGACAGTCGGGAACTGGATTCTGGATCTGGAGGCAGGAACGTATGGATCAGGACAGACAAACACACAGATTCCTCCTCAGACATCAGCCACTGAAGAAAGAGGCTGACTCTTTCATCCCTCAGCTTTTATCCTGAGCATGGCAAATGGGATGGAATACCCTATTGGTCAGTTTGGGATCACCTGTCCCCTCCTCCCCACAGGTGGGAGCCCTCTATGCTTCTCCACTTCTGACCCTCCAATGGGGCAAATAACAAAGTGAGCTGACTTTGGTTGTTACAGTTATAAGTACAAGCAAGAGCCTTTCTGCATGTCATTCCTTAGTGTTAACTGTAAACATCAGATAGCATCACTCTGGAAGCAGACACTGTCTGGAAAACATACTGTTAAGTTCACAGAGTGTAGTCAGAAGAGTCTTGACTTAAAAGTAAAATCACTGAAAAGAAAATTGGTTTTGTTTTACCTCAGACCAGGACACAAGGTGACTTCCAGAAAACATTATTACTTACAAACTACAAGGTTGTTGTTGCTAGTGATCTAACAGTGCCTTAATTTTATGTTTTGATTTTATCAAAAGCTGTTTACTTGGTGTGAGTCTGAACTATTTCCTGCAATATTTGCATAAAAATCTAGTCAATCAGAGGCACTTCGTTGAGTGTCAAGAGATTGACTAGGAACAATTACTTCATTGAATGATCTATAAATTTGTTAGCTTACAGGCTACAAGTGAACTTTATGCATCAGCCTTACTTTGTATTTTTTGTTCGATGTGCATTGTTGTCTGCTTGTTCACGTTAGTGTGTCATGTTCTTGTCTCTGTTTCTGTAGGAATGACGTGTCAAGCTAGGACCTCGTTTACTGAAGATGAAGTTCTTTGGGGTCACAGATTCCTCCCAGTAATGTCCCTAGAAGATGGCTTTTTCTGTGTCGATTATTCTCAGTTTAATGCTGCATTTGAAGTCCCCACTGCTCCTTACAGTGTTAAAGAGCAAGAAGAAAACCTGGCTGTCATCTCCTTTGAATAGTCCTGCCGATAATAATAAAACAAGAAGAGAACAGGTTTGTTCACTTGACTGTATCAATATTGCAGGAGAAAAACACACTACCTTTTAAACTTCAGAAGATTAGCTTGAGAAAGGAAGACTTTCCAAGAGGAGCCCTGAGAATGAGTTCCAGTAACACAGTAAATTCAAGAAATAAGTTCCATCTCTGACAGTGAAGACAGTGATGACAGGATACACCTGAAAGCTTTAAAAATAAATACTGAGGCTTTGACTCAGTAGACTGGCGATCTTGAGTTACAGAAGAATCTTCCAAGTATGTGCGCTCCAGAGATGAAATTTGAATCTTCCTGCCAAACTTTGAAAAACACCTTTGAGCTATCTGAGAATCTGTGAGGTTGCTTGGTCGTAGCCTGGGTCTCTCCGTTACCCCACTGGAAGGTGGCCTCCTTGTGCAGCCTGGTGGCACACATCCTTCTTTCCCGATGACTGTGGCATGACAGCTCTGTGCCCTTAGAACCCCATTCATTGTCATTCAGGTAAAGGAAGCGGTTTGTAAATTTGTGTCATTCAACTCAACGCAAGCTCTCATAAACATAGGGATCATTTACTCCGTCCAGAATTAGACCCCAGCATTAAATCAGGTGGATCACATAATGAATTTTAACAACCATTGTCACGACTTGCTGTGAAGGGAACTTGAGGTTGATAGCTTTAGTTTGGAGACTCCTCGTAAGTAAATAAAAGCACATAAAAGCGAAGTTCTAGATAATGATCCATCAGTACAGGAATGGATAATAATATGTACACATCTCAGAGTTTTACTAGTGTATGGTAAGGATCTTTGATGTTGCGCTCTTTTTTTAGGGGGGGTTACATTTGCCTTCTCCATGTATGGATGATTCTCAATACTTTTGTAGAGTTGACACTTACAATATTATGCAATTTATTGCAGGGTAGAACTGTTTTAATATAGCTATATTAAAGTGCTGGAAGAAAAGGCAGCACAGGTTCGTAACATGTTAAGTGGGCAGCTGAGAAAGTTTTGACTGTTATGGCCCAGTCACTGGGCCCATTCTGTGGGCCCCTCCCATATGTGGGACATAGGTCCTTTTTCCGTAACCTATAGTGTGTAATTTTGACATTGACTGAAAAGAGATTTTCAGAAATAGAAATGTTTCTCATTCAGAGCAGTTGCCTTTTATAATTTACAAACTGACTTGTATTGTTTAAACAGCAACTCCCAAATAGCTCTACTGTACAATTTAATAGGTCTACTTTAGCAGTTAGGTATTTCTTGTACATGTTTAATAGAGAGGCAACTGAATGTTACAGGGTTTTTTTCCAATATTTAAATGGACTGCTCTGAAGTACTTTATTTCCGCCTGGCTTTCAGTGGCACGTTTCCCTAGCAGTCCAGTAGCATCTCTCTTCGGCAGTGCTGCCAGCCAGATGTCCCTCCTCATTGTGTAGCACACAAAAATAACAGTCAAATTCAACTGTGTGTTTTGGAGACGGACAGCATAATGGTATCAATGCACAACTGTGCAAGTTGAATTAGTGCCAAAAGAAAGTCAAATACTTTTATGGTATCATTATTTTTATTGAATGTATATAAAGACAGGCACACCTTTTCAGCATAAAGTGAATGACCAAACTTTCTTCTTTATTGCTCCTTGTACTCTTCAAGGTTTTACTCTTCCCACTCAGCTGCATTGACCGAGTGAGGTGAGCAGGAGCAGCATGAGGACCGTAGCTGTGCTGGTGGGTCTGTCAGCGTTGATTCTGGTCACAGCACAGCCTGGTCCTGCACCTCACAGGGTGATGTCCTAGCACTGTGCTGGGAGGAAGGGGCCAGGTGTTTCCCAGCCAAATGGTTCACTGTTATGGTAAGAACATGTTCAAAATGGCATCAGTCTTAAAACTGACTGTAGGAGTTCAGATGGCTCTGGCTTTTCAAGCATGTGCTGTATTTCAAACTGACCTGTTTCCCTAGAATCCTCCTGTAGCTCAGCTCCTATCCGTTCCCTCAGTCTGATGGAATTTCTCTACACTCTTCTGTGCTGTTTTGTTTTATTATGCTGAACTATAACTTTGGATTTTTGTTTTGCAGGTGCCTCGTTTTACACGTCTCGTACTGCTTGATAGATGCCCCAGACCAGGTTTGCAGCCGGTGGTGGAGCCCCCTGATGGGAAGGGGCCAGCCCAGGGTCTCATCCTTTAGTTCATTTTTTCTGGTGAACAAAAAAAAAAGGAGGGGGGATGTCAGGGGTGTGTGTGTGTGATGACCTAATTTGGGGCACCCTGATGTAACGTGTGGAGCAATGATGCAGAATCACAGAATCACAGAATCACCTAGGTTGGAAGGGACCTTTTAAGATCATCTAGTCCAACCAATAAATAAAAA
>JAOQGH010000011.1:3390091-3410111 GCA_025769975.1 Gallinago jamesoni | reverse complement strand
AACCAGCATCCACTGTATGGCAATCAGTATTGATATTTGAAAAATTACAGTACCTATTTTTAATCTTCTGTTGATGGGGCGACATATGTCACTGATAAGCATGACAGTGTCGGTGCACAAAGTGGTCTGTAAAGTGTTTCAGCTGGTAGCATAGGACATTTTGTTTCTTAAAGCTGAGGAATGTAAATGCGTTGTAGCCTGTTTTCAACAAGTGCTAAGCAGTAGTTTTAAAAGTAAAATTGTGAAGCATAGTAGCCATAGAGCCAGTGTGCTTCAGGTTATGACCAGCAGGCACCTACTCTTTGAGCAGTACCAATTAACAGCTTTGAAAAAGCTGAAAGCAAACAAAATGGTAACAGGAAGTTAGCAGATGGCAGTCATTGCAAATAAGACCTGTTATATTGTGATCTCAATAACTGGATAAGCAGGGCAGAAAGTGCAAACGATATGTTTTTTAACATCACATAATCATTCAGATTGGAAGGGACCTTGGGAGGTCTCCAGTTCAGCCTACAGCGTGGTGAGCTAGGTGGTCAGACTAGGTTGCTCTGGGCTTTTTCCAATCTGGTTTTGGAAACCTCTAAGGACAAAGACTGCACAGCCTTGCTGGGCAAGGTCTTCCACTACTTACCTGTCCTTAAGATGGAAAAGTTTTTCTTTCATCCAGTCTGAACTTCTTTTGTTTCAATTTAGGCCTGTTGTCTCTTGCTGCTGCTGTGAAGAGCCTGGCTCCGTCTTCTTGGTTACCTTCCTCTTAGGTGGTTTTGGAAGGTTGCTGTTAGATTGCCTCTATGCCTTCTCTTTCCTAGTCTGAACAAGCTTAGCATGCTTAGGTCATCTTAGGGCAACCGTACTGTATTAAAAAGTAGCAGTCATCCTGGGAATTACCGAAGCTCGATCTCCAGGTGTAATGTCACTACCAAAACCCCATGCAATTCTTTAACAGCAGTATCAAAGGAACAAGATCGTATTAGTTCAGTAATGTAATACATAATAAACGTTCTCGCAAGTTGCTAGTCTTAAGAGTGGGACGGAAGTGCAAATGGGTGAGATCTAGGGTTTTTTGCTCTCAAATACCAGAAGTGAAAATACCATAGTACCGTATGGTAAATTAGCATGTACCAGTTTAGCATTTTCTAGGTTCCTGATTTTCTCTACAGCATGCTGTGATACTAAGCTTGATGATTATCTGTCTTTCGCATCCTGCGTTCTCTACTCCAATGCTTAATTAGTCTATCTAGGTATTAAAACATATTTATGAGAGTTCTCTAAAGTGAACTGAAAGCAGGTTAATAATAATAAAACTGTGTTGTCTCTGGTTAAAAAAGGATGTGCGTAAACAACAGGGTTTAGAAAAGCGCTGAGAATGAATAAAGGACGGGAGCAAAGACTCAAAGGGCACAAAAATTTGCTCAAACACAAAAACAGACCAAGTGATTATGCAAGGGAAGTCTGCCTAGTAATAAGAAACAAAACAAAGATCCAGTGGCAGAAAGTTAAAGGTGGAAAAATTCAGACACAGAAGGAGTCTTTTTTTTTTTTTTTTTTTTTTCCTTAGGTGTGAGGCAATTAGCCTTCAGAACAACTGATCTAGAGCTTTGGATTCTCCATCTTTGACCACATTTAAAATGAAAGCTGGGGCATTTTTAAGTAATTGTGCCCTTATTCAAGCGTGTATTAATCCACAGAATTTATTTGGCTTTGTGTTATGCAGGTGATGGAAATAAAGAATCACAAGTGTTCCTTCCATACTTATTGCTGACAGTTTATGGTCCTCCGCCCTGTTTTGTGGTTATTTGAGTAAGGCTATATATATTTATATATACAACAAAGGTCACTGGCTAGGGATCTTAAAATATTAGGGCTTAATTCAGGTTAATTTCTTTTTATTTAACAAATAAGTTCAAAAATTCTCCATGCCCTGCATAAATCAGTCCTGTATGTAAGATACCGAGTACCTCAAACACAACCTTTTGCTTTCTCCCAGATCTGTTACCTCTAATCATCCTCGCTGGATTTGTTTACTATTGAGCGGAATTGATTGAAGACTCTTCCACAGAGAAAAATGGTTTGTAGATGAAACACTTCTTAAGTCATTCAGGAAGCACTTTGTGCGAATGTGCACATTTTCTGTCTAGGCAATAGTATTTGATTAAACTTTTGGAAATTTTCAGGTTTAGATACTGGTTCATACAGCTCATGAAGAGCCTCGTGACCTTGGAGCAAAGATCACATGTTGCAAACCAGTTCGTGTGCCCACTGATAGAACAGCAGACAGGCAACAAAAGCAGTGGTGTAGCCTGCAGCTTAGTGCTGCAGGTTCCCGCAGGAAAAGAGGAAGGATGTTTTTGCAGTAGTTTGATTATACCTGTGCATATAACAGAGACTGTCACGATTGCTTTTAATTTACAGCACTGTCTTTTACCTTTTGAAGCACAGATAATCCATGAGAATGCTTTTATAAGCAATCAGCTGATATTTTCCTTTCCCTGTCCTCATCAATAATGGACAAACTGACTCTTGTGAAAGGGAGAACCTGGTTATTTAGGTAGGAAGAATTTTGTTTTTTCTCAGCAGAAGGTCAGACACATAGCACATAAATGAAATCATGTATTGTATTTAATAAGGAGCTATACTCTGCCAGCTACCTAACTGCGTATGTAATCACCAGTAAATACCAGGCAGTTAAAAAATCAGCATTTTTGAGATACAGGTGAAGCAGAGAGACAATCTGAAGGCACAGTAGTTGCTTAGGAATTTTTTTTAAAGACAGAAACTTTCTTAGAAGAATACCAATCAGATCTAAGGCAATGGGAAAACTGCAAGCTTCGGCTTGCTCTCGGGACTGATGGGTAGAGTTTTCAAGCAATGGGACCAATACATGTGTCAATACCAATGCAACAGAGTTAAAACTATTTAGTAACTATGAAATTATGTATCATTTATAATCAGTAGTCGACCTCTTTAAAGAATTAAGTGCTTTCTATTAGAAAGCAATAAGCAGAAAGGATTTTAACTGGACTTTGCAAAGATTTTCATTTTAATGGGCAGTTTCCACCGAAGACCTTTAAAACAATCAGCTGAGGTGCTGCCAGGCCAACTGATGTAATTTTTAGTTATACTTTGAATACCAGGAAAATTTTTGGGGAACACTATGGTGTGGGGAGAGGTTATCATATCAGTATTTTTATTGGACCTGTGAAATTATGTGGATAAAACCGAGCCACTTAGCTTAATAGTGATCATAAGTTAATTATCAAAATCAACATACAGTAGGTGGTACATGCAAATTGGCAAGAGATAATAGCATCGTTAGTAACAATTCAGATAGTTTTGTGGAAATGTCAGTTACCAGACATACTGTACAATTACTGTGATACTTACCTTTGAGTTTGTGTCCACCAAACAAAACACAGTAATGTATAAAAATAACGAAACATGAATTCAGGCAATGAATTAAAATGTGCCTGTCTTGTAGATTTTGTTCTCAGTATTGGGAGCTTTTTGCTGCAGGACGTTCACGGTGAGTGTCCGTTATGAGGCGTATAGTGGGGTACCTATGTTTTTGTTAAAAAAAAATAATAAAAATTTCATAGTAAAGTTTGTAGATGATGATGAGATCTAGTGGCATAGTAAGAAAAGTCAAAATTGGTCATATATAGTATCCTTATAGTATTTAGCATTACTTTTATCTCCATCGTGAAGACCCCAGACCTAATATGTAGATGATAATGTTACGAAAGATGCATGTTTAAACTTCATTGCCTTGCTTTTCATGTTTTGCCTCATACAGCGATCACTAAATCATCTTTTCATCTTTAGTCTCGACAGACACCGGAGGGAGAATTTCTGCCACTAGACCAGTGTGAACTGGATGTCGGATTTGGAACTGGAGCTGACCAGCTGTTTTTGGTTTCCCCATTAACCATCTGTCATGAAATTAATTCAAAGAGCCCCTTTTTTTGTCTCTCTCAAAGATCGCTAAGAAGCGAGCAATTTGAAATAGTTGTCATCCTTGAAGGAATCGTTGAGACTACTGGTAAGATTTAGAATAATATGCATGCTCTAATTTTTAGTCTTTGTTTTCAGTCCTGATATTTTTAGCGAGGCAGCTGTTAATCCTTTCAGGTTGCTAATCCTGTATGCTCAAGAATATCCTGCCATACGCTAGAGGGCTTCAGTGGCCTTTACCAGCCAACCAGCCCTTCCCCACAGGGCTCTGCATTACAGATGCCCAAAGTGGCCGACACATCCAAGAAGAGATGCACCCTGATACTCTTTGAGTAAGGCATGCAGAGTACAACACCCTTAGGAGGCTTATGCTTAAGGACCACAACGCTAAAGACACATTGAACTTTAAAAGTTGCCAGTGCTGCAAAATCACTTTCAGCCTAGCTTGCATTAAATTGAATGCAAAATTACAAATCCAGTTTTACAGTAGAAATATGGACCACGTAGCTGTAAAGATTGTAGGAACACATGGTAATCGGCAAATATGAGCAGGACTCTCTTTTTTTTTAAATTCTGATACAGTGCTGTCCAGATGACAGCTGACTTTGTGGCCTTGTCTTTTGAGGACTTAATTCTTTTTTGAATCCTGTGACAATGCGCTGTCCAAACAAATACACAAGCCACTGGGGCAGAACACTCTCTCATGTTGAGCACAGCAGTGTTTAGATCCTCACAGAAGCCTCTTCTCATCCTGCAATTGAACCGTTTATCTTAGATAGGCATGCATTCATAACCACACTTGATGCAATTACCTAACTGGGTATCGCAAGGGAAACTTTTTGCACTTGTTTGGTAATTAATGTAGCAGTAAGAGGAGAGCGAATCAGAGTTTGGGTTTATTGACTGCAAATTCTGCCTCTGAAGAGTACCACGACAGGAAATCTCAAAGGTCTGCTCATCTGGGATATTTGTATTAAGTATCATCAAAATGGTTGTGCTGAGACTGTAACAGGTTTGTTGGCTTGGTTAGAACACATTTTAGCTGCCAGTTCACACAAGTAAATACTTGTCAATGATGTACATTTGTATTGTGGACCAAATTCTTCTATAAGCTGTACAGTAGTACCTGAGTCTTAGTATGGAAGACAGATGCAGTGTCTCTGCACAGCTTTTTTTATATACTATTTGGAGAAAAAGTAGCGTAGCCTATAAAAGGAATGGAATATTAAATTTTTCACTTAGCTTTGGCTCCCCTCATGCCCGATCTTTGCCAGAGAATTCTCTAAGTGTCTGCCAGGCAATGGTTCTTTCTCCCAAGGTGAGATCCCTCATCGTTTAGGCTGGGCTGGCCACAAAAACAAACAACAGATGCTGTCTTTTAACCTCTCTCCCTTCCCAGAAGAGAAGGAAGAGAGAATAAGGGAGAGAGACTTAAGGGTTGAAAATAAACCTAACTAATGAAATATGAAAATAAAACTATTAACAATAAAAAGAAAAGACAATAATATCAATAAGAAAATAATTATATATATAATATAGATATACAAAGCCCCTAACTAGCTCCCAGGATGAGGATCATGACACCGGCAGCACTGGGAAAATTTCAGACTAGACTCAGTGACAGTCGGGAACTGGATTCTGGATCTGGAGGCAGGAACGTATGGATCAGGATCAAGGACAGACAAACACACAGAGTCCTCCCTCAGACATCAGCCGCTGAAGAAAGAGGCTGACTCTTTCATCCCCCAGCTTTTATCCTGAGCGTGGCAAATGGGATGGAATACGCTATTGGTCAGTTTGGGATCACCTGTCCCCTCCTCCCCACAGGTGGAACCCCTCTATGCTTCTCCACTTCCGACCCTCCAATGGGGCAAATAATAAAGTGAGCTGACTGGTTGTTACAGTTATAAGCAAGAGCCTTTCTGCATGTCATTCCTTACTGTTAACTGTAAACATCAGACAGCGTCATTCTGGAAGCAGAGACTGTCTGGAAAACATACTGTTAAGTTCACAGAGTGTAGTCAGAAGAGTCTTGACTTAAAAGTAAAATCACTGAAAAGAAAATTGGTTTTGCTTTACCTCAGACCAGGACACAAGGTGACTTCCAGGAAACATTATTACTTACTAACTATAAGGTTGTTGTTGCTAGTGATCTAACGCTGCCTTAATTTTATGTTTTGATTTTATCAAAAGCTGTTTGCTTGGTGTGAGTCTGAACTGTTTCCTGCAATATTTGCATAAAAATCTAGTCAATCAGAGGCACTCCATCAAGTGTCAAGAGATTGACTAGGAACAATTGCTTCATTTAATGATCTATAAATTTGTTAGCTTACAGGCTACAAGTGAACTTTATGCATCAGCCTTACCTTGTATTTTTTGTTCAATGTGCCTTGTTGTCTACTTGCTCACATTAGTGTGTCATGTTCTTGTCTCTGTAGGAATGACGTGTCAAGCTAGGACTTCATACACAGAAGATGAAGTTCTTTGGGGTCACAGATTCCTCCCGGTAATGTCTCTAGAAGATGGCTTTTTCCGTGTCGATTATTCTCAGTTTCATGCTACATTTGAAGTCCCCACTCCTCCTTACAGTGTTAAAGAGCAAGAAGAAAACCTGTCTACGTCATCTCCTTTGAATAGTCCTGCTGATAATAACAAAACGAAAAGAGAACAGGTTTGTTCACTTGACTGTATTGATATTGCAGGAGAGAAAAACACACTACCTTTTAAACTTCAGAAGATTAGCTTGAGAAAGGAAGACTTTCCAAGAGGAGTCTTGAGAATGAGTTCCAGTAACACAGAGAAGACTTGCAGCACCAAAGATCTCTTGAAAATTCAAGAAATAAGTCCCATCTCTGACAGTGAAGACGGTGATGACAGGATACAGCTGAAAGCTTTAAAAATAAATGCCGAGGCTTTGACTCAGTCTACTGGCGATCTTGAGTTACAGAAGAATCCTCCAAGTATGTGCGCTCTAGAGATGAAATTTGAATTTTCCTGCCAAACTTTGAAAAACACCTTTGAAAAACTTTGATCACCTCTCTTAAGAGCAGAAGCAACAGGAGTTGTTGCTGATAAACTGCATTCAAGACTGCTGACGTGAAAGAATTGTCTTACAGGAAAGTCATAGTTTGGTTTTGCCGCTTTCAGGAAGACTGATCCTTTTTGTATAATGGCTCTGTACAGATCCAACTTAGGTAGCATAATAGGACTTTGAGGGCCAGTAAGGTTAGACTGTCGTGCCAAAGAGATGAATGCCTCATGATGTTTTTTGGCATGCTCATTACAAATCTACATTGTCTTCCATACAGGCAGATGCTTTTTCATGAAGCAAGGACCAGATCCTTAGTTCCAGAGTGAAATGTTCAGACATCAAGCCAAAAAGGGTGTAAAAGCAGCTGGAACACAATTTCATGTAGCTCAGATCTTTGACTGTTCCTAATGTATAGAATAGAATAGAAGAATACAGGAGAATCTGTGAGGCTGCTTGGTCGTAGTCTGGTTCTCTCCATTACCCTATTGGAGGGTGGCCTCCTTGTGCAGCCTGGTGGCACACATCCTTCTGTCCCGATGATTGTGGCATGCCAGCTCTGTGCCCTTAGAACCCCATTCACTGTCATTCAGGTAAAGGAAGCGGTTTGCAAATTTGTGTCATTCAACTCAACGCAAGCTCTCATAAACACAGGGATCATTTACTCCGTCCAGAATTAGACCCCAGCATTAAATCAGGTGGATCACATAATGAATTTTAACAGCCATTGTCACGACTTGCTGTGAAGGGAACCTGAGGTTGGTAGCTCAACTTAATGGTATGTCTCATACCTCAACTTCATGAAACTTTAGTTTGGAGACTCGTAAGTAAATAAAAGCACATAAAAGCGAAGTGCTAGATAATGATCAATCGTTACAGGAATGGACAATAATATGTACACATCTCAGAGTTTTACTAGTGAATGGTAAGGATCTTTGATGTTGTGCTTTTTTGGGGGGGGGGGTGTTACATTTGCCTTCTGCATTTATGAATGATTCTCAATACTTTTGTAGAGTTGACATTTACAATATTATGCAATTTATTGCAGGGTAGAACTCTGTTTTAATATAGATATATTAAAGTGCTGGAAGAAAAGGCAGCACAGGTCTGTAACATGTTAAGTGTGCAGCTGAGAGGGTTTTCATGTTTTTGAGTGTTCTCTCAAAGTGCTTCTACTAATAATGGTGATTTACTTTCAGTTGGTGAATAAATATTTTAGATGATTGGTCTTGGAATATACAGCCTTATCTGTAGAAATGACCAAAAAAATGTCAGTGTAGATTTACACAGAGGTGTTGGTATTATGTTATTTGGTATCTCTTTAAAGTGTCATACAGTTTTCTAAGTGACTGGCCTTGAACAAGAGGGAAAAACCTTCTTCTATTTTTAAACCAAACCTTGCTTAACTGAGCTACTGTTTGAGCATCCAGAAATGGCGAGAACTAGACTTCGATTTTCTTAGATTGCCTGGGGTTCTACAATTGAGAATAATTGCATTACTGTTCAGCTATTGTGCTATCCCTGTCAGCCTGTGAAAGAGGGCTCTTTTATTTTTTTTTTTTAATTTTTCTTTTTTTCCCTGGTTGTTAGTGAGCAAATGTAACAACTTGAAAAGAAACTGTTTTGTAAATTATGATGTTTTAGATGCTGGTTGACACCAGCATACAGGGTGCTTACCACTAGCAGAGCACTCCCCAACAGAAGGATCAAATTCTGCGCTTGTTACATGGACAGAGTTCAGTCAAATTTATAAGGGGTTGCTGTGGCCATATCAATTGTCAATGCATGCCTCGATGACTAGAATGGAGAGGTGAAGTGATACATCCAGGCCAGGGATGGCTTGGCTTGCGTAAATCATTTCTTGCTTTTGATTTCCTGCCTATGGTGTGAAACTGGAAAACGGTATTTTGCACAGGGGTAGGATTTGCTTGTTGTTGTTGTTCCTGTTTGTTTACAGCATGAATTTAAGTGTTATATGTGTGCTGAAATCTGTAATTTCATTTATTAAATGTATTAGTGTGGTATATTTAGATGACAACATGAGATCTTGATGGATGATGACTCAGTAAGCACCTGTGGCTGTGCCTGGGAGAAGGAGGTCACCTATTGTGTCTGAGGGGTGGGAGCTGGTCCCAAGATTTCCTGGACCCCTTTGGGATCACTGTGGGTTCCCAGACAGCCCTCGCCTATATTGCCAGGGTCGCTCAAGGCTCTTGGTTGCATTTGCCATCCAGGGGCCAACGGAGCGGGGATTCCTATGAGGGGAGGCGGGCGGCAGCCCATGGCCGCGGGGTGTGGGTGGGCTGAGACCCTCTGGAGGTGGTGGGGCTGCGGTAAAACGGCGGCCAGCTCGAGGCGGGAGTGAAGCGCCCCAGGTGGAAAGCGGGGCCCGGCGGGCGGGCCCTCAGCCGGGCCGGGCCCTCGGGGCCACCCCGAGCACGTCGTGAGGCAGCTGGACCGCGTCAAGGTGAGCGGGGGGCGGCTGGGTGCCTGAGGGCGCTGTGAGGGGGGGTGGGGTGGTCCTGGAGTCCCTCGAGGTGTGACGGAGGGGTCTGGAGCAGGGGCCTGAGGAAAAGTCCCCATGAGGGGGCCAGAGGGGAGGACTGAAGGGAGGGACGTGGACCCTGCGGGAAGCTGCGGGAACGGGGAGCCTGAGGGGGAATGGGAAGAGTAGGGGGATCTTGAAGGCTGCTGGGGGGGCTGACAGGTTATGGGCGGGCTGAGGGGGGACTGGGCAACAGGGGCGGGCTGGAGAGGGCTGAGGGGAGGGGATTGTAGGGGTGGGGAGGGGGTACTGCGGACATTGTATTGGAGGTTGGCCTGAAGGCAGGCCTGAGGTGTGGGGGAGCCCAGAGGACCCCTGTTTTGGGGGTTGGGGTGACCTGAAGTGTGCCCTGAGTTGGAGGAGGGTGTGAGGAGGAGATGGGAGTGTGGGGCTTCGGAGGTGTTGAGGGGCTGGAGGGGAGGTTGGAGGGGGAGTGTTGGGAGACCCCCTGGAATTTTGGGGAAAAATTGTTTGTTTCGAGCATGAAGTTGCCAGGAAAGCGCAGAGCCCCAAGATCTGTGGAATGATGAAAGCTCTGCCAAGGGGACAGTGAAGACAAGTTACAACTTTGCATTCTGGCACTTTTGGTGTGGGAGCAATTGCTGGATGTTTGGTGTTTTTGACCTAGCCCTGGGAGAATGAAATAAGGTGGTTTGGAGGATTAAGTCTCCGGGAAAGCATGGAGCCCCGTGGTATCTGAGAAAGTGGCTCTAGTGCAACCAAAGCTGCCAGTGAATCAAAAAAATGTCAAGTTCTAGTGGCCTGTATCAACAACTATATTACAAATGATGCCGAATACTTTTTCCTCCACTCAGCTGTAGTCTTTGCAAACCTCCATGAAAGAAGGAAGCTTTAGAGTCCTACTCAGCTTAATTCAAAAGGTTTTTTTTTTCCTTTCTCAGCAGAATGTCAACTGCTGTGGTTTCTCCACAGTCGCCCTTTCTTCTGCTGTGGCAGTACACGACAGTTGGAAAGGCTCCGGAGTGCTCTGCAAGAATGAGGTACATCTCCGATGTGAATCTGCATTTTTCCTAAGGTCCTTGTAGTGTGGACTTTAACATAAATATGGTCTGTTCTGGAGCTTGTTATGCCCATGCAAAGCTCACTTCCTTGCACTTACTTTTTCTTCCTGAAAGCATAATCTTCTGTTTCTGGGCGCTTACTGTTAAGTGATAACATGAAAATATTTTTACTAAAAGAGGGAAGAAACTGTTTGTTACAGTGCAGATATTCAGAAGAAACAGACTTTGTTTTCATGATAAAAGCTTTTTAGAGTATCTTATAGTGGTACTCAAAAACCTTACTCAGAGATACTGACATCTGTCCTCTAAAAAAGCAATCAAGGTCCAAGAAGAGACATGGGAAAATGGGACAAACCAGCATAATTTCTGTGTGTTTTCCAGGCTTTGACACGAAGCATCAGCGGTCTTGTAACTAGTAACAACGAGTCCTGATGTGGCTTTGGTGAGTTGTGGTTTCCAATAATGTCCTTTTTCCATAACCTATAGTGTGTAATTTTGACATTGATTGGAAATAGATTTTCAGAAATAGAAATGTTTCTCATTCAGAGCAGTTGCCTTTTATAATTTACAAACTGACTTGCATTGTTTAAACAGCAACTCCCGAATAGCTCTACTGTACAATTTATTAGGTCTACTTTAGCAGTTAGGTATTTCTTGTATATGTTTAATAGAAAGACGACTGAACATCATGGTTTTTTTTCCAATACTTAAATGGACTGCTCTGAAGTACTTTATTTCCATCTGGCTTTCAGCGGCATGTTTCCCTGGCAGTCCAGTAGCATCTCTCTTGGGCAGTGCTGCCAGCCAGATGTCCCTCCTTGTTGTGTACTCACAAAAATAACAGCCAAATTCAACTGTGCATTTTGGAGACGGACAGCATAATGGTATCAATGCACAACTGTGCAAGCTGAATTAATGCCAAAAGAAAGACAAATACTTTTATGGTATCATTATTTTTATTGAATGTATATAAAGACAGGCACACCTTTTCAGCATAAAGTGAATGGCCGAACTTTCTTCTTTATTGCTCCTTGTACTCTTCAAGGTTTTACTCTTCCCTCTCAGCTGCATTGACCGAGTGAATGAGGTGAGCAGCAGCAGCATGAGGACCGTAGCTGTGCTGGTGGGTCTGTCAGCGTTGATTCTGGTCACGGCACAGCCTGGTCCTGCACCTCGCAGGGTGATCTCCTTGCACTATGCTGGGAGGAAGGGGCCAGGTGTTTCCCAGCCAAACGGTTCACTGTTATGGTAAGAACATGTTCAAAAGGGCATCAGTTAGTCTTAATACTGACTGTAGGAGTTCAGATGGCTCTGGCTTTTCAAGGATGTGCTGTATTTCAAGCTGACCTGTTTCCCTAGAATCCTCCTGTAGCTCAGTTCCTGTCCTGTCCCCTCAGTCTGATAGAATTTCTCTACTCTCTTCTGTGCTGTTTTGTTTTATTATGCTGGACTATAACTTTGGATTTTTGTTTTGCAGGTGCCTCATTTTACATGTCTCATGCTGCTTGATAGGTGCCCCAGACCAGGTTTGCAGCTGGTGGTGGAGCCCCCTGAGGGGAAGGGGCCAGCCCAGGGTCTCATCCTTTAGTTCATTTTTTTTGGTGAATAAAAAAAAAAGGAGGGGGAATGTCGGGGGTGGGTGTGTGTGATAACATAATTTGGGGCACCCCAATGTCATGTGTGGAGCAATGATGCAGTGGAAGAACAGGTGAGTGGAGGTTACATGGGGTTCCCCTCAAGAGGCAGGACAGAGCCCCAAAATGTCTGAAAAATAGGGAGGATGTGGGGCATGAGGCATTGAACTACAGAACAATCTCTCATTCTTATATATATTGAAAAAATATTCATTTCTGTATATAAAAGGTGTTCAAAATAAAAACCTGTATCTCTTAAGGATTCTATGGTTCTATATTATATAAAGAAATTTAGACTGAAAAGATTTTAAAAGATTATTTATAGAGATGTAGTGTCAAAATATATGTCCAAACAGATACCTAGTCTATGTAGATGTTCTATATAATAAATGTTAAGATATGTCTAAATAGATCTCTTAACAGATATTCTATGTAATTTGTATTCTCTAAGCGTGTATGTATATATATGTAAATCGATACAGAAATGTAAACATCTCTTCTGAAGATTTTTTTTCTAAAATGCAAAGAAAGCCTGTTTATAGAAACGACATAGAAACTTGATCCCCCCCCTCGCATCTCTTTTGAAGACATAAAAGTGCTTTTTCCTTTTCCCCTTCACATCTGGGGCAGTTTCCCCCGAATAGGGATGTTCCCACACAGGGGAGCTGCACCAAAATAACCCGAAGCCCCAATTCTGGGACTGAACTGCGGAAAGCTCTCCAATTTTGGGAGATGAAAGGTCCCAGTTTGGGGCTCCTATGAAAGCTAAATACATCTGGATTTATGCAGCTAGGAAGGAGAAACCCCCATTTTCAGGCAGGAAAGCAAAAATCACCAATGTTTATGTTGTGGATAAGGTGCCATCCCTGCCTCCCTTCATGGTCCTACTGCTGTCACCGCCTCGGCTCTGGTGCCATGCGCAGAGCGATGCACCATTCCTGGGTTTTGTTGCAGGCCAAAAAAAAACCCCAATTCTGCAGGTTTTTGGTGCAGAGGCAATGGTTGTCGCTGCCTCGGCTGTGAGTGCAGGTCAGGGCAGAGAGACTGAAGCCCTGCAACCTGGTAAGTGGTTACTGTGCCTGGGTGGAATAAACCGGTCTGAGAGGGGTCACTGCTCATGATCGTGGTGAGGCCTCACATAGGGATAAATAAGGCGGTCAAAGATCAGTGCTGCACGTGGGGAGACGCGCATGCGTAGTAGAACGAGCCAACTGACGCTCGGCCCCGTCTCCGGGCGGTGCTTTGCGTTTTTCCGCAGCTCGGACGCATACGCTGTTCCGCGGAGGCCGGGCTGGCGCCGGGTACCAGGACGAACCGGCCCCGCCGAGGATCCGGCGGGCTCGCCGCTACCCGCAGTGGCTTCTGTGCCGCCCGCCTGCAGCTATAGCTGCGCCGCCCGGCCCCGAAAGCGGCCAGTAGAGCTCCGGTACCGGATATTACCGCGAACGGGGCCACCCGGAAGTGCCGGTCGGTCCTCCAGGAGTTCATCTCTATGATCTTTTGGTCCCCCAGGATACCGGAAATGCATGTCAGTCCTCCGGAAGCTCATCTCTGTGGCCTATTGATCCTCCAGACTACCGGAAGTGGCCATCAGTCCTCCGGAAGCTCATCTCAATGGCCGTTTGGTCCTCCAGGCTACCGGAAATGACCGTCAGTCCTCCGGAAGCTCATCTCTATGGCCGTTTGGTCCTCCAGACTACCGGAAATGACCGTCAGTCCTCCGGAAGCTCATCTCTATGGCCGTTTGGTCCTCCAGACTACCGGAAACGACCGTCAGTCCTCCGGAAGCTCATCTCTATGGCCGTTTGGTCCTCCAGACTACCGGAAGTGACCGTCAGTCCTCCGGAAGCTCATCTCCATGGCAGTTCGGTCCTCCAGATCACCGGAAGTGACCGTCAGCCCTCCGGAAGCTCATCTCTACCGCATTTTGGTCCTCCAGGACACTAGAAATGGCCATCAGTCCTCCGATTTCAATCTCTATGGCTCTATGGTCCTCCAGGACATTAGAAATGCTTGTGGTTCTTCTCAAGAACACATTCTTCCAGCGTTCTGACAGTACAGAAAATGGTCAACAATTAAGGACCAAAATTCAAGTTAGAAAAATAAAACAGCCACTATAAAAATATCTTCTGCACAGCAACAAGTGGCATGATAATCACTGAAGATGAGACAGAACTCTCAAATGGAAAAAAAAAAACCCAGACAGGTATGGTCCTTAGCCTGCTGTAAGCTTCCTGCAAGTGAGAAACACAGCTCCTGCTCCCGTGGCTGTCTTTATAGCTTCTGAGGCTTTGCCCTGCCCTTTTCTCAGGGAATTGTGGGAAGGGTGATGGGTGGGCTCTGGGGTCTGACTGTGATCTCTGCTTGGTGAGCTACTTTTGTACTGGGGCTTTTTCAGGGACAGTGGAGTGCTGGGTCTTTAGTTGACTGCAGCTTTAGGGCTTGCTTGGTTCTTTGGGCATTTAGAGATGCAAAGGTAAGAAAGCTCAAGAAGAACCTTCAGCACCAGGTAAGGTTCAACAGCATATGTAGGAGAATGCTTGTATGCTGCTTGCAAACTCCTCTGCTTGCTTGCTTTTAAACTCTGTTCTTTTAAACTCTGTTTTTTGGGTTTTTTTGTTTGTTTTTGTTATTCTGTAATGAGTATTTAAGGATGGCAAAATGGCTTAATAGTATGGTTTTCTTTGTTCTAGGTGCACTGCATTCTCATGGAATTCTTGACTTCATTGAAGAATGAATTGTGGTGGTTTTCACTAGATATGCTGTATACTGTGTAAGTTACTGATACTATTTCTCTTACTAGGACTGATGGTGAGATTATCTAGCAGGATTTAGGGTAGAGCATCTTGTATGCATCTCTATATGGAGTTTAAGCATTTTTCAAGAAAGCAGCAAGGATGTAGGACATAATGTCTTTCAGGGTATGGTACAGTTCATGACCTTTCCCTGTTGTCCACAGAGTACCACAGTGTCCCTAGAGCTTTTTCAGTTTGTGGCAGGCCCCTCATAGATTTTTGCCAGGGCTTCACTTATTTTGTGGGTCTAACAGAGCCCAGAGTCTATGGGAAGACAGAAGATGGAAGGTGCCCACAGAATGAAGACATGGCTTGGAAGAGCAGCTTCTGAGGAGCAGCAGCTGTAAGGGGTTCTGGGTTGTGAAACCAGGTCGGGAGCTGTCTGGAAGAAGCGGGGTTCCTTCCCTGACAGCTCGGGAGAAGAGAAGGAGTTTCTAAAGCTTTGTGATGGGGGAAGGGTAGGTAAAGGAGGCAGGTTTATTAGTCTTACTCATACTTACTCATATTACATTTGGTTTTGCATTTGGGTGTGTGGGAAAGTAATGGAACATTGGTGAGGAGGACTGTAAATATGCTCAAGTGACTTGCATGTGGGGTGTTGGAAAATATATATCACACTAATTGTTGCTTAGTTTTGTGTGCTCAACAAGTAGGACATCTGCAATTAGATAACATAGGCCTGGGATGGACTCGGGGCACCTTGTCAAACTTGTCTGAGATTCTTGCCCTGCTGTTGAAGAGATCAAAGCACAGCAGAAAACTCTGCCTGCCAGAATCCTTGAAATACAGACCCAAACAGCAAGTGGGAGCACTCGCTCTCTCTCTCTCACTGCATTCCTAGCAAGGACTCTCTTGCTAATAAGGACTTTCGCTCCGCAGTGCCTGTGTCCCTTTCTTGCCTACCTCTGCACAGCTGCTGCTTCAGAGGTACCCTGATCCATGAGGTATTGAGGTTAAATTTGTTCTTTGCCCTTAATCCATGGTTTTGTGGTTGTTCCTGCGTCCTGCCTGCATTGGCTCACGCAGGGTGTTAGTGAAGTCTGGTGTGTTCTAGCCTCTTACATTTGAGGTGAGCTGGGTAGCACCAAGGAGAAGCACAGGACTGCTGGTTTTGCACAAGCACAATGATAAAATTGTGTTTCTTGGTATCTTGGGTGCCATAAATAATAGTCACTGCAGCCTCTGACTCTGGGATCAGCGTGGAGCAGTTGAGCAGAATGCCATGGTGCTTCTGAGGAGGAGGGTATTGTAGAAGAGGTTGGCATCTGCTGTCATGATGCTCACTGCTAGAGCTGTTGTTTCTTCCTTTTTTTTCTGTTTTTATTTTTTCTGGATGCAAAAGAACCTGGTCACTGCAGGAATGTATCATTTATGTTTTTGTCGTGGTTCCTGTCAGCCAGCCTTTGGAAAGCTATGTTTGAGGGAACAGGGCTGGGGAGGGGCTGGGAGGAGAGGACAAGATCAGGAGTTGCAGGGGATGGGTTTTAAAGTCAGGGTAGGGCAGGAGGCTGTCCAGGAGTGGTCACCTCTGGGTAGGCCACGTGTGCCGGACAGGGCAGTTCTGGCATGTGTCTGTTGTGTATTTTGTGAGGTCTGTCTCCTGTGTCTTAGACTTTCCTCAGGTCTTGATGTCCTCATTGCTCTTTGCACTTATGGGGCATGGTAGGCACCACCACTAGGGTCTCAAATGCCTGTACTCACTGGCATAGCATCCAAAGGGCACTTCTTTTCTTGCATAAGAATCTTAAAACATGGATCAGTCTTGCATCTGGGACGTTTTTGGATGGTCTGCTTTTTGCGTTGTCATTCTTGGCTGCATGAGCAGCTCTGTTCTCTAGCTTTTTTTTTTTTTTCCACAGACTGGGATTTCTTCCCCGCATCCTTATGTCTTGAAACCAGGCTTCTTGTATGTACATCCTCTCTGTTTTGCCAGGAACTTCTTGTAGCGGGCCATTATGTTTGATTCTCTTACGGCATTACCATGGGGCCTCCTGAGGTCAGTGGTGTGGCCCTGCAGGTCGATGTTGATTTGGATTTGCTTACTGTGTGACCTATGAGTCTGTGATTTCTTCATACACCACAACTGGTGGGTGTGATGCTGGCTGCTGATGCTGTTTTGTGTATTGTGTTTTTTTTGTTGCAGTTGATGAAGAGGACCCTGGCAACTGCAGGAATGTCCCGGCTAGCTGATGCAGGTCGGTGGTTTTGTGTTGAAGACGGATGCAGACACCTGGCCCTGTGAAAGCTAAGTGGAGGGACTGGGACTAGGGAGGGATTGGGAGGAGGAGACAAGGTTGGCAATTGTAGGAGGGGTTTTTAAGTTGTGTGATACTAGAAGGAAGATGTGCCTTGTGGCTCAGTATTACATTGCAGCTCAGTGAAGTGTTTCTCTCATGTTTTGCAGGAACTGTGGGGGCTGCCTTTTGAAATGGGTGAGGGTTTGAGGTGAGCCGGGTAGTGGACAGGAGGCACATGGGGCTGGTGAGTTCTTGCATGTTTGTCGTGGTTTCAGCTGAAATCACTGCATCCTGACCGACAGATGGCCTTTCCCTCCCCCCCTTCCCCCCCCCAAAGGAGAGGAGAGGAAGATATAAGGAGATAGAGCAGTTAGAATGAACTAAACTACTTTAATGAAGAATTAATATTAAAATAATAATAATAAAAAAAGAAAATAATGAAATGGATACAGTATATACAAAACCATATCAAGCTCCCAGGATGACAGTCCTGTCACCAGCAGGCACTGGGGAAGTCCCAGACTGGACTCAGCAACGGATGGGAACTGGATTCCAGCTCTGGAGTCTGGAACACACGGATCGAGATCAAAGGCAGATAAACAGACAGGGTCCTCTTCGGACATCAGCCATCCTGGTAGAAGCCAAGGGAGGGACTGACCCTTTGATCCCTCAGCTTTTATACTGAACATGATGCGGATGGGATGGAATACCTCAGTTGGTCAGGTTTGGGTCACCTGTTCTGTCCATTCCTCCCTACAGGTGGGACCCCTCTATGCTTTTCCGTTTCCGACCCTCCAAGGGGCAAATAACAAAAATTGGCTGACCTTGGTTGTTATAGCAATAAGTATAAGCAAGAGCCTCTCTGAATATCATCCCTTGGCATGTAGCACAAACATTGGGCTTATCATCCTGAGAACGAGCATTTTTCTCCATGATATGCTGTTAATTTCAGAGCGTCAGAGGAGGCCTAACTAAAATGTAAAATTACAGAACACAAAATTGGTTTGGTTTTACCTCAAACCGGGACAATGTTCAAAGGTATTTTTGTGTCTCTTGGTCTCATAGGCACCACAAACAGTGACCACAGCAGACTTTGACTCTGGAATCCATGCAGAGATTTCTGCCTGGTTTACACTGGTGCATTTCCCCGGCAGTCCAGTAGCATCTGTCTGAGGCAATGCCACTGGCCAGGTGTCCCTCCTCCTTGTGTAGGACAGAAAAAAGCCCCCAGTCAAATGACAACTGTGTGTTTTAGAGATGGAGAACACAACGGAGTTGGTTCGGAGCTGTGCCAGTTAAATTAGTGCCAAAGAAATGTCAAACGCTTTTATAGCGTTGGTATTTCTAATGGCCATGTCTAAATGTACACAGCCCTTTCCAGTGCAAAGGGAAGGGAGGAGGCGCTTCCCCTGCACCGGGTAGAAGGTTTGTTACGCTGTTAGGCTAAGGTGTTTCAAGTGACATCAGTCAGCCTTAATACAGACTTGAAGCGTCGGGATGGCTCCAGCTTTGGCAGGCTATGCTGTGTTTTGAACAGAGCTCTTTCCCCAGAATCCTCCTGTAGCTCAGCTCCTGTCCTGTCCCTCAGTCGGAAGGAATTCCTCTACTCTCTTCTGTGCTGTTTTGTTTGATGATGCTGACCTACAGTTGGGGATTGTTGTTTTGCAGGTGCCTCGTTTTACAGATCTCATGCTGCACGATAGGTGCCCCAGCCCAGGTTTGCAGCTGGTGGTGTAGCCACCTGAGGGGAAGGGGCCAGCCCTGGGTCTGGTCATTTGGTGCATTGTTTGTGGTGAATTAAAAAATGGTGTGTGTGTGTGTGTGTGATGAAGTCATTTGGGACAGCCTGATGTCACCAGGGGAGCAACTGTGCGGCAGAGGAGCAGGTGAGTGGGGCTTATGCAGGGTTCCCCCCAGAAGAGGTGGGTTGTAGCCTGCAAATGTCTGAAAATTCAGGGGGGACAGGCACTGGTGGTTAAAAAATGTTAAAAGCTGTAGATGGGGAGGTGAGGCATTGGAATAGAGAACAATATCTCATTTTTATATATATTGAAAAACAATATTCCTTTATGTATATAAAAGGAGTTCAGAATAACAACCAGTATCTCTAAGGATTCTGTATTTTTATAAAGAAGTTTAGACTATGAAAAGATTTTAAAAAGATTTATTTATAAAGAGATATTGAAGTGTCAGAACAGTTGTCTAAACAGCTTGCTAATCTAATTAGATGTTCTGTCTCGTACGTGTTGATATATGTCTAAATAAATCGAGTCTAATACATAAGTCCAAATAGTAGGCTCTGCATGGTGACCCGTGACCCTGCATGGTGACTTCTGACCTTGAAGTGACCCCTGCCCCCCAATGACCTCTGACCCCAGCTGGTGACCCCTGACCTCACATGGTGACCCCATGGTCCAATTGGTCAGATCACTTGCCGTGCTCTGATTGGTCAGATTGCTTTGCTGGGATGGGATGCAGTGGAGATTGACGGTGCAGCGGGCCAATGGAACAGAGCTTCCTAAGGGTGGAGGCAGGTGCTAGGATTGCGACAAATGGGTGTGCAGTATAGGTAGGCCGAGGCATTCTGGAAGCAGAGGGGGCTGGGGGAAAATGGTGGCCAGTGTGAAATGGCTGCGGCTTGGCCCGTTCTGGCCTGGGTGGAAAGCACCGGGCAGGTGGACATGCAGACATGGAAGGCAGACATGGGGCAGAGAACACAGTCGGCAGCAGCGGGGGCCCTGAGGGGGCTCTGAGAGGAGATGGCGGCGGGTGTGTGTAAGGTATTTGGTGAGGTGCTTGCTCTCCCGG
>JAOQGH010000011.1:3334903-3350392 GCA_025769975.1 Gallinago jamesoni | reverse complement strand
TCGGGGTAAAAAAAAAAAAAAAAAAAAAAAAAAAGAGAGAGAAAAAAAAAAAAGAGGAGGAGGAGGAAGGAGAGAGGAGGGAAAGGAGGGAGGGGTGGGGGGGGGAGGTGGAAGCGGGTGAAGGTGGGGGGGGGGGAAGGGGAAAAAATAAAAATAAAAAAATAAAAAAAAACGTCCTTACATGTGTAACAATCCTCGCCCGGCGTTTGCATTAAAAAAATAAAAAAAAAATAAAAAAAATTGAAAAAAGGGGGGAACGGAGAGAGTGTGGGGAGGGGAGGGAAGCGAAGCGGGGGGGGGGGAAGCCGAGCCGAGCCGCCTCCCGCCCCCGGTGGTGGGGTGTCCCCCCCCCCCCCTCTCCGCGCTCCCTCTGCCCGCCCCGGGACACGGCCCCGCGGTGGGGGATTTCCCCGGCGGGGCGGGCTGGCGGGGGGGGGGACAGTTTCCTCCCCTCCCTCCGCTCCCCCCTCTCCCTTTCTCTCTCCCTCTCTCTCTCTCTCTCTCTTAATTTTTTTTTAATGCAATTTCTCCAACTCCACCTTTGTTGTGCTGGGCGTCATTCCCCGCAGCCAATCCCGGCCGGGCAACCGGCCGCAAATTACCGGCCATCCCAGGCTGCCTGCACGCTACCGGCCACCCCCCCCCTCACCCACCCCCCCCCGGGGGGCTGCCTCCTCGGTACCGGCCACCCCCACTTCCCCCCGCCCCGCCGCCGCCGCCGCCGCCATGCTGCCGCTTCTCGCACGCTACCGGCGCCCTACGGCCGCGGGCCGCCCCCGCTCGCCATGGCTGCTCCGGGCCCACGGCGCCTTCCCGGCTGCCCGTGCGCTCCCGGCAAGCTCCGGCCAGCTGCGGGCTACCGGCAAGCTCCGGCCAGCTGCGGGCTACCAGCCACCGGCAAGCTCCGGCCGTCTGCGGGCTACTGGCTGCCTGTGCGCTCCCGGCGAGCTCCGGCTGCCTGCGGGCTACTGGCCACTGGTAGGCTCCGGCCAGCTGCGGGCTACCGGCCACCGGCAAGCTCCGGCCATCTGCAGGCTACCGGCTGCCTGTGTGCTCCCGGCGAGCTCCGGCTGCCTGCGGGCTACCGGTGAGCTCCAGCCATCTGCAGGCTACCGGCCATCGGCAAGCTCTGGCCATCTGCAGGCTACTGGCTACCGGCAAGCTCCAGCCATCTGCGGGCTACCGGCTGCCTGCGTGCTACCAGTGAGCTCTGGCCATCTGCGGGCTACCGGCCACCAGCAAGCTCCAGCCACCAGTGAGCTCCAGCCCATCTGTGTGCTACCAGCCACCGGCAAACTCCAGCCATCTGCGGGCTACCAGCCACCAGCAAACTCCAGCCACCGGTGAGCTCCAGCCCATCCGTGGGCTACCGGCCACCAGCAAGCTCCAGCCATCTGCACGCTACTGGCCACCGGCAAGCTCTGGCCACCAGTGAGCTCTGGCCCATCTGCGTGCTACTGGCCACTGGCAAGCTTTAGCCCACCTGCATGCTCTTGGCCACCGATGAGCTCTAGCCTGTCTGCATGCTAGTGGCCACCAGCAAGCTCTGACCGTCTGTGGGCTACCAGCCACAGGTGAGCTCCGGCCCATCTGATTGCTACTGGCCACCTGCACACTGCTGGCCACCAGCAAGCTCCGGCCACTGGCCAGCTCCAGCCCATCTGCACGTTACCAGCAAGCTCTGGCCATCTGTGGGCTACCAGCCACCGGCAAGCTCTGGCCACTGGCAAGAGCTCTCTCATCTGTGTGCTACTGGCCACTGGCAAGCTCCAGCCACCGGCGAGCTCCAGCCCATCTGCGTGCTACTGGCCATTGACGAGCTCTAGCCCATCTGTGGGCTACTGGCCACCAGCAAGCTCTAGCCCATCTGTGTGTTACTGGCCACTGGCAAGCTCTGGCCATCTGTGGGCTACCAGCCACCGGCGAGCTCTAGCCCATCTGTGTGCTACTGGCCACTGGCAAGCTCCAGCCACCAGCGAGCTCTGGCCATCAGTGGGCTACCAGCCACCGGTGAGCTCTAGCCCATCTGTGTGCTCCCGGCCACAGGAGGCTCCCGCAGGCACCTGCCGGGGCGGGGGGGAAGCTGGGGGGGGCGTTGGGGGGGGCATTGGGGGGACCCCCCCTCCCCAGGGAGGCAGGACGGGGCGTGGGAACGCGGGGTGGGGCGGCCAAAATCCGGGCTTTTTCCTGTTTAGATGGAAAAAAAAGAAAAATAAACCCCCAAATCTCCTTGCAATTGCCCCCCCCCCGGCTGATTTGGGGGGGGGGGGGGGGAAACCTGGTGGTGCAAAATGGCTTTTTTTTTTTTAGGCCATTTTTTAGGCCTTATTATCCCCAAACGAAGGATCGGAGGGACGGATGGAGGGACGGCCCCCCCCTGCCACGTCCCGCGGTCCTGCCTCCAGCCGAGGTGCGCCAAGCGCCCGGCAGTTCATCCCTGCTTTTTAGAAAAAAAAAAGAAAAAGCTTTAAAAAAAAAATTTAAAAAAAAAAATATTTATTCCTCCTGGAAAAGGCCCTCGGCTGAACTGGTTTATTTTTTTTTTTCCTGGTTTAAATTAGGTGAAATGTCACTGTTTTGCAAGAGGGGAAAAATTGCAAAAGAAAAACTAAACCAAAACAACCCACAACAAAATGTTTGGAGACAATCAGGCCAAAAAAATAATTTTAAAAAAAATTTGACATTTTTAATTTTTAACTGGTCTCGGTTTGGTTTGGTGTTTTGTTTGGTTTTTTTTTAACCAGAAAGCTATTTTGGATGGGGAGGGCGAATCAGGCCCAAAAAAATAATTCAATATTTTTAGTTTGAAACTTTTTTTTTAACCAAAAAGCCATTTTGAATGGAGAGAGCGAATCAGGCCCAAAAAATCAACATTTTTAATTTTTAACTGGTTTTGGTTTTTTTAACCAAAAAGCCATTTTGAATGGAGAGAGTGAATCAGGCCAAAAAAATCAACATTTTTCATTTTAAACTGGTTTTGGATTTTTTTTAACCAAAAAGCTATTTCGTATGGGGAGTGCAAATCAGGCCAAAAATAAAAAACCAAACCCCAACATTTTTAATTTGAAGCTTTTTTTTTTAACCAAAAAGCCATTTTGGTTGGGGAGTGCGAATCAGGCCAAAAAAATCAACATTTTAGTTTAAAACTTCCTTTTAACCAAAAAGCCATTTTGTATGGGGAGTGCGAATCAGGCCAAAAAAAAAAAAAATCAACATTTTTAATTTTTAACTTTGTTTTTGACCAAAAAGTAATTTTGGATGGGCAGTGCAAATCAGGCCAAAAAAAAAAAAATCAACATTTTTAATTTTTAATTATTTTTTTTTTTTAAAACCCAAAAGCCATTTTGGATAGGGAGTGCAAATCAAGCCAAAAAATGAAAAATCAGCATTTTTAATTTTAATTTTTTTTTTTTCCCCGGGTGGAAAGCCACTGTGGGATTTATCCCAGCCCCACGGAGGGGCTTTGGGGTCACGGCCAGGAGCAGTCGTGGGTGCTGGCCCCCGAGTCCTGCCCCATAGAAAGGGCTGGGGGCAAATGGGCACATCCCTTCCCACCCCCCCCCTTGACAGAGCAGGTGTCTTCCGGGGGGGGCAGCGGCCCCGCTAATTGCTCTCGTTAATGAGATTATGGGTAATCCGGGTCAATTTAGTGCCATGAGGGGGGGCTGGGGTCTGCTCTGCCCGGGGCAGGTGGCTCAGTGTGTCCCCCCAGAGCGGGACAGTGTGGGGGAGCACCGTGGGGTGCAGGGGGGGCTGAGCATCCTGTGGTGGCCATGGGAACCATCCTGTGGTGGCCAGGCATCTCAGGATGGCCTTGGGGAGCATCTAGGGATGGTCTTGTGGAGCATCCAGGGATGCCAGGATGCAGTGAGCATCTTGGGATGCCCATGGGGATCATGCAGGGATGCCAGGATGTAGTGAGTGCCTTGAGATGGCCATGGGAACCATCCTGAGATGGTCATGGGAACCATCCTGTGGTGGCCTTGGGGAGCATCCAGGGATGGTCTTGGGGAGCATCCAGAGATGCCAGGATGCAATCAGCATCCCAGGATGGCCATGGGGAGCACGCAGGGATGCCAGGATGCAGTGAGTGTCCTGGGATGGCCATGGGGATGCTGAGCATCCTGAGATGGCCATGGGAAGCATCCTGTGGTGGCCTTGGGGAGCATCTAGGGATGGTCTTGGGGAGCATCCAGGGATGCCAGGATGCAGTGAGCATCTTGGGATGCCCATGGGGATCATGCAGGGATGCCAGGATGTAGTGAGTGCCTTGAGATGGCCATGGGAACCATCCTGAGATGGTCATGGGAACCATCCTGTGGTGGCCTTGGGGAGCATCCAGGGATGGTCTTGGGGAGCATCCAGAGATGCCAGGATGCAATCAGCATCCCAGGATGGCCATGGGGAGCACGCAGGGATGCCAGGATGCAGTGAGTGTCCTGGGATGGCCATGGGGATGCTGAGCATCCTGAGATGGCCATGGGAAGCATCCTGTGGTGGCCAGGGGGAGCATCCAGGGATGGTCTTGGGGAGCACCCAGAGATGCCAGGATGCAGTGAGCATCTTGGGATGCCCATGGGGATCATGCAGGGATGCCAGGATGCAATGAGCATCCCATAATGGCCATGGGGAGCCAGCAGAGATGCCAGGATGCAGTGAGTGTCCTGGGATGGCCGTTGGGATGCTGAGCATCCTGAGATGGCCATGGGGAGCATCAAGGGATGGCCTTGGGGACCATGCAGGGATGCCAGGATGCAGTGAGCATCCCAGGATGGCTATGGGGATGCTGAGCATCCTGAGATGACCATGCAAACTCTCCTGGGATGGCCGTGGGGATCATGCCAGGATGGCCATGGGGAGCATCCAGGGATGGCCTTGGGGACCATGCAGGGATGCCAGGATGCAGTGAGCATCCCGGGATGGCCATGGAGATGCTGAGCATCCTGGGATGGCCCTGGGGACCATGCCAGATGGCCATGGGGATGCTGAACATCCTGGGATGGCCCTGGGGACCCTCCCGGTGTCGTGGTTTAACCCCAGTCAGCAACAAGGAGCACGCAGCCATTTACTCCCCCACCCCGCAGTGAGACAGGGAGGGGGGGGGATCAGAAAAAAAAAAAAAGGAATCCTTGTGGGTTGTGAAAAGGACATTTTAGTAGAAGAGTCGTGGAAGAGAAGATAATAACAGCAATAATGATTAAAAAAATATAAAAAGGAGTGCTGCGATGCAATTTCTCACCATCCAGTGATGCCCATCCCATCCTGAGCAGTGATTGCGGGTCCCTCACACCCCCCCCCCTTTCCCTCCCTCCCCCCCCTCCCAGGCCAGCCCACATTTATATACTGAGCAGGATGTCTATGGTGTGGAATATCCCTTTGACCAGCTTGTCCTGTCTGTGCTCCCTCTGGGCTTCTCCAGGAAGCTGAAAAAAAGTCCCTGCCTTAATATAAACACCGCTCAGCAACAGCTGAGACAATATGCGTTATCAAGGTGCTTCTCATCCTAGATCCAAAACACAGGGAAGAAAATGAACTCGATCCCAGCGGAAACCAGGACACCCGGGATGGCTGCAGGGAGCACCCCGGGGTGCAGTGACCCGTCCTGGGGTGCAGTGACCCATCCCGGGGTGCAGTGACCCACCCCGGGGTGCCATGGCCAGCAGCTCGGTACGGCCACACCGAGCATCCCCGTCGGCGGGCGCCTGCAAAGGATGCTGCTGCTCTTTGAGGAGGGGGTAATTAAATAAATCAACCACCCCCCCACACCCACTCCCACCCTCCCCCAGCAAATACCCAACCGGAAAGAAAAAAACCCACATTATTTTCTGATTTTATTCATTTCTTTATTAAAGCCTGATACAGAGGTGGGTGGGGAAGGGAAGGGGAAACAAAAAAAACCCCCAAAGCTCACAATATTGTTTATTTCGGACACATAATTAATAAAACTAAACCAACCCAAACATGAGGCGGTGCAGCCCCGGGCACGGCTGCCCCCCACCATCCCCCCCCCGCCCCCCTCCGCCCTCTCCCACACTGATTTTGGGGTCCCCACCCCCTAATATTGCAGAGAGGGGCAAATTCGCAGCTTTTTGGGGTGCCCTGTGCCCTGGCTGGATCCAACCCCGGCAGGAGCAGAGGGATGCTTGGTTTGGGAGCAATCCCAGCAGAAACAGGGCAAGACAGGGTCAGCAAGCAAGGGGAAAAAAAAATCAAGGAAAAACTGGAAAAACTACACGGATTTAATTGAAACACTAAAAAAAAATAATAATGAAGAGGAATGATACTAACGCTAACTCATCGGTTAAACGGCGCTGCCAGACTGGTCCGTAGAGTTTAGGCCCTGACCAGGATCCTTTAAAATAAGCTTTTCTAGAAAATTGTAAAATTTTATATAATTTCTCTCTAGTATATACACACACACACGCACACGGCCCCTGCCGCGGGCGGGAGCACAATCAGCCTTTAGAAATAAATTACAAACTCCCCCCCATTCGTGAGCATCAAATATACAGATCACTCCTTGCAGCTGCTTTGCTTTTTTTTTTTTTGCCTTTTTTTTTTTTTTAAGGTGCTTTTTGGGTTTTGTTTTGGATTTTTTGGGGTTTTTTTTTTTTTGGTTTTGTGTGACTCCTACCTACAGAAGCATCAGCGTAATTTTTTTTCTTTTTTTTTTTTTTTTTTGGCATTTTTAGCACTATTATCTTAATTGCAAATATCTAAACCCACCCCACGACCACCCCCCCGGGCTATTTACATCCCGACCCCCCCCCGGGGAGATGGTGTGAGCGGCCCCCGAGTGCTCATTAGCACTGGAAATTCATCTGAGGAAGAGGGGCTGGGTGGGGGGAGAGGGAGGGGGGGCTCCCCGGGGAGAGGCAATGGGTCTGGGGGGAATGAGGGGACCCCGTCCCACCATGTCCCCATCCCGTGTTGTCCCATCCCTCCCCCCTCCGGTGTCTTCCTCCAGCCCCTTCCCGTGCTCGGTGCCCAGTTGGTGGCCCCAGGGTGGCTTTGGGGACGGGATGGTGACATGGGGCACCCAAGGTGGGGGACAGCCCTTGGGACACCCCCCTTCCCCCCCCCCCAGCCCGGGCAGCCTCTTCCCCAGCGGGTAGCAAAGTGCGGGGGTGAGCTCACACCATCCAAAATGTTTAAAAAAAATACAGGGAAAACAGGAGGAAAAGGATAAAAAGGAGGTGGGGAGGGGTCCCCAAGTCCCCCTCTGTCACCCCCAGGATGGCAGCAGTGGAGATACAAGCGGGTGGATGAGGAGGGGGGGTGGTGGGGCATGGGATGGGGGTCGGGTGGCGACGAGCCCTTAGCTGGGCATCTGCACCTCGTTGTACACGTCCATGCCCTCCGTCTCTTCAAAGTTCACCACCGCGTCATCTGCGTCCAGCTGGAGGGACAGGAGAGGGCGTTAGGTGGGAAGGGGGACGGGGACAGGGACAGGGATGGAGATGGAGGTGGGGACAGGGACACAGACAGGGACAAGGGTGAGGATGGGGATGGGGATGGAGATGAAGATGCGGCTGGAGATGAGGATGCAGCTGGAGATGATGGGGATGGGATGGGGATGGAGATGGAGATGGAGATGATGGGGATGGGACAAGGATGGGGATGGAGATGGGGACAGGGATGGAGATGAGGATGTCGCTGGAGATGATGGGGATGGGATGGAGATGGAGATGGGGACAGGGATGGAGATGAGGATGCGGCTGGAGATGATGGGGATGGGACAAGGATGGGGCCACGGATGGAGATGAGGATGGGGACAGGCATGGAGATGAGGATGCAGCTGGAGATGATTGGGAATGGAAATGAGATGGGGATGGGGACAGAGATGGAGATGAGGATGCAGCTGGAGATGATGGGGATGGGATGGGGATAGGGATGGAGATGGGGATAGGGATGGAGATGAGGATGGGGAGAGGCATGGAGATGAGGGTGGGGATGAGGAGGAATCAGGAATGGAGACAGGACTGAGGACAAGGACAGTGACAAGGATGGAGACAGGAATGGGGGCTGGGAAGAGTATGGGAATAAGGGTGGGGATGAATCTGGGAACCAGGATGGAAAGAAGGATGAGGAGGAGGTTGGGGACAGGGATGGGGACGGAGAGAGGGATGAGCAGAGGGACAGGGACAGTACCACGGTGGCTTCCATCCCATGCCAGGGCTACGTACACATTTGAGCTCGATGTCCTGGAAGATCCTGGGCAGCACGAAGCGCCGCAGGGGCACAGTGAGGATGAGGACAAAGGGCAGCGCCAGCGAGGCCGGGGTGGACTTCACCACCCACAGCAGCGCGAGAACAATGATCTGGATGAAGGTGAACAGGTGCATCCTCCAAGTCTTCACCTGCGGGACGAGGAACCCAGCGGGGTCAGGGTTGTGGGTCCAGCACCCTGCACCATTCCCGGGGTGCTGGGTGCTGGGGGGTGGCAGAACCAGTGGCCCAAAGAGCCCAAACGAAGGTCAACAACAAAGGAGGAGGCTCTTTGTGGAGCCCCAAGCAGGCAGCACCATGGGGGTGCCACATCCCAGGACTCTCCCAACCATCTGGGTGACACTCACCCGGGTGACGTAGGGCTCGTCGGGGTGGTATTTGGGTGGCATCAGCAAGAGCAGGATGCGGTCGAAGAGCTGGATGCCAAAGAGGGAGGTGACACCCATGTAGAGGAAGATGCCAAAGAGCACGGCCAAGGGGATGTACTTCAGGATGGGCTCCATGAGGATGGAGACGCCTGCGGTGGAGAAGGAGAGGTCAGGGGGAGCAGTTGGGGGGCACCCAGCCCTCGCCGCTGGGGGTGGGGGGGGCACCCCCCGGGCTCACCGATGAGCACGGCCACCAACAAGCCGCTGATGCGCTGTTCCTTGACCTCCAAGATCTGGGACTTCTCGCCGGGAGCGGAGGTCTTGGTCATGACGGTGAGGGCGTTGGCGTGGGTGATGGTGCGGACGGTGGTGGCGCTTAGCCAGGGCATGCCAAAGAGGGCAGCCAGCCCCCCCATGGCCACGATCAGCAGCAGGTCCAGGTGGAAGCCGGAGCCTTTCACCATCTTCCTCTCGGGCTTGCTGACGATGAGACTGCCAGGGACAGAGCAGGAAGAGTCAGTAGTGGGAGGTCCCTTTCCATCCCTGTCCCACCAGGCACCCCACAACCCTCCCCTCCCTCCCCATTTTGTCCCCCCCTCCCCCCACCCGGGTCCTCACGTGGTGATCTGCGTCTCAAGGAAGATGAGAATGAAGACCAGGAGGGCGGGCACCACGGAGGCGAACATCATCCAGATGGGGAAAGAGTTGTCCTTCCCCATGGGGTTGATAAACCAACCCCGGGCAGATGAGTTGGTGACCTCCAGCCCTTTGGGGACGTTCAGTTTCTGGATGGGAGCAGAGATGGGGGGGTGAGGGGATGGGGACAAGCACCTGGCTCCATGTCCCCTCGTTGGGGACACCCGTCCTCCCCCCAACCCGGCCCCCCAAACTGCTCTCAAACCTGCGTGTAGGTGTCCTGGATGAAGAAGTCAACCAGCGCCATGATGAAGATGGAAATGGGCACCCCAAAGTCCCCAATCAAGCGCCGGGCCTGTGGGGACACCATGACCCCATTAAACACAACCCACCCAGCCAAGGGGGGTCCCCCCAGCCATGTCCCTGCCGGCAGCAAGCTCTAGCAAAGACCCCTGGAGGTGCATGCAATGAGTTTCCATGGTCTCAGCCAGCCCCTTTTGGGAAACTGCACCCACCGAGCCATGGGTTCACCCCCAGTGCTGCCCCCCAGGTCCAGTGGGGTGGGGAGGATGCCACTGTGGTGTGTGTCCCCCCCCCCATTCCTCACCACGCCAGGCAGGAAAGAGCTGTTCTTGAACTTGCGGAGGAAGAAGGCCAGGAAGAAGGTGCCGGCCATGAGGACGAGGGACAGCAGCGCCGTGTTGGGCTCCGGCACGTTGGGCTCGAAGGCGCTCTTCACGTCGTAATGTCGCTTCAGTGGGTGATCCTTGAAGATCTGGGGAGGGAAGGAGAGGAGGTCAGGGAGGATGGGACCCCCCCACCCCCGGCACCCCTCCTGCCACGCTGGAGCCCCATGGCACCATCTTGGCCATGGGTGCAGGGCGACCGGTGAGGCACACGGGGAGCAGGGGGGTATTTTGAGGCTTGGTTTTCTCCACGTTCCTTCAGAAATGGGGCCAGAGGAGGGATGGGGGGGACACAGTGGGGATGGGTGAGTAGGGCCCCGCTGCGGACCATGGGTCACCCAGGGTGTTTGGGGCTGTGCTGAGCTTGTAGAAGGGTGCAACAGGGGCACCTTGGTGTGATGGGGGTCCAAGGTGTGATGGGGCAGGTGTTCCTGCCTGTCACTTTTCCAGAGGTGTCCCTGTGGGCACCCAGTGCGTGGGATGACACTGTCCCATTGCTACTGGCCAGCCAGGAAGGCTCTGAACCAGGGAAAGAGGGAAGAAACTGGGGCTCTCCGAGCAGTTCCTGGGCAAGGACCATGTTTGCTGGAGCCCAGGTGGGACATCTGCCTGGACTTCAGCTCCCTGCCCCAAAATCCCCCCGTGGAGAGAAGCACGAGCTGGGGAACACCTAGGAAGGGGGAAAAAAATGCTGGGAGATGGGCTCCATCCCTCACCTGCATCCCTCCCACCGTTTCTATGGAAACCCAGGTGAGGACCACAATCCACAGTCGTCGTCCCCCCACCTTCCCCTGCTGCGGGACCCCTGCGCCCCTCACCGTGACCAGCTTGGAGAAGGTCTCGTAGATGAAGATGAGGGAGATGAGGAAGGAGAAGATCTCCTGGGTGTAGCGGGACAGGTAGCGCACCAGGACGCTGCCCTCGCAGGCCACCACCACCAGCACCACCAGGATCAACCAGAAGCCAATCCAGACCCGGCCCACGATGTACTCCATGCCGTTGGCAGTGCAAAACTGGGGAGCCAGAGGGCACAGCCCCGTCAGCCCCATGGAGCCCCTGCCATGGGCACCCAGGTGGGCTGGATCCTGGGGTCCCATGGTGGCTCTGCACCTTCTGCCCAGGGGCTGGGAGGTGCTGGGATGGGGACAGTGGTACCCCAGTGGGGAAGGACCCCTGTGGGATCACCTGGCTGGCATTGCCCGTGTGGTGTCATCACCCATGTGGTGTCAGCTATTTGGCATCACCCCTCTGCCAACCCAGGTGGCTCTGTGATATCACCACCACTGCCACCACCCACATGGCATCACCCGTGTGACATCCCACAAGTGCCATCCCGCATGTGGCGTCCCCCCTGTGCCACCCTCCACATGACATCCCCTCATGGCAGCCCCCCCCCTGTGCCATCACCCCGTGCCACCTCTGCCAGGCTGGTGGCCCCACGAGTCCACTGTGGGGACCACTGGCAGCGGGCGGGGGGCACCCAGGGGTGCAGGGTGGCACCCACCGAGTAGAAGGCTTCCTCGAAGACGAGAAGGGGCCCCGAGAAGCCGACGACGAGCAGGGGCTGGGCGCTGAAGATGCTGAAGAGGACGCACTGCACGCAGGTGGAGATGAGCAGCTCCGACACCCCCATCATGCCCTTGGTCTTCTCACCTTGGGGGGGTCACAGGGACAGAGCTGGTGGGTGCTGGGGTGGGACACAGCGCTGTGTCCCCCCACCCCCCACTCTCCTTGGAACCATGATAAAGGGGTGCAACAACCCCCCCAGGAGATGGTGCTGCAGGTGGTGGCACCCCCGCTCCCCCAGCCCCATGCCCAGCTGGGGGGACATCTCTGTCCCCCAACATGTCCCCAGCCTGTCCCCTCCCCCCCCATTACTTAGCAAGCCTCCGAAGGTGACAGCAGGTGACAGCGCCGCGAAGTAGATGAAGATGACGGCAGCCAGGCACTGGGGGCTGAGGGCATCCTTGATGTCGCTGAGATATTTGGGGTACCGGCGGCGGATGTCCCGCACCAGCCCCCCAAAAGGTCTCCCTGTCCTGCGCAGGGGGTCGTCATCCTCCGGCGCCGGTTTCCCCAGCCCTGGGGACACCAGAGGGTGGCCATGGAGGGGGGGGACCCTGCCTGCAAGGAGGGGGGGTCCCGCCTGCCACGGGGATGGGGGATCCCCAGGGGGTGGTGGGGTGGTCCCTGCCGTACCCAGGTCTTTTAGGAAGCCCTCGCCCGCTGTCTTCTCGGGGGGCTGGTAGCGGCGGCGGAGAAGCTCGTGCTGCAGCGGCACCAGGCTGTGGAGGAGCTGCTCGTTGGGGGTCTCGGTGGGGGGCAGGACGATGCTGGCCTCCAGAAAGTCCTCCACCCCCCGCAGCAGGTCCTGGCGACCCTCGGCCAGGTAAGCATCCCGGCGAAAGACCTGCAGGGTGGACCATGGGGCTGTCTCTGGCACCCTTGGGTGCTGCTGGGCACCCACCAGCATCTCCATGGGGATGGGGCATCGTGGGGGTAGGGGGGCATGAGGATGTTGGGGGGGCATAGGGACACAGGGGCTTGGGGACAGGGGGCATGGGAGCACAGGGGAATGGGGACATGGGGGGACATGGGGAACATATCACCACAGGAGCATGGGGACACATTTGCTTGGGCTTATGGGGACAAGGACACATATTATTTCAGGGGTATGGGCACACGGGGACACAGGGGCTTGGGGACAGAGGGCATGGGAGCACAGGGGCATGGGGACATGGGGGGACATGGGGAACATAGGACCACAGGAGCATGGGGACGTGTTTGCTTGGGTTCATGGGGACAAGGGGACATACTACCTCAGGGGCATGGGGACACAGGGACACAGAAGCATGGGGACAGGGATGTATATGGACATGGGGACAGGGATGCACATGGAGATGGGGACATGGGAACAGGGGTGCATGGGGACATGGGGACCCAGAGGGAGGAGGACACGTGTGTGGGGACAAGGGGACACAGGGACACGAGCACCGAGAGGGACGTGACACAGGTGGATGAGCCCTATTAGAGGGTGCAGCCCCCAGGGTTGGGGACTTTGGGGTGCTGAGGGGGGCTGTCACCCTGGATGGCAGTGCTGGTGGCGATGGCGGTGCCAGTGTTGGTGGCGGGTGAGCCGTACCCTCTCGGACATCATGGTGGCCACGGCGCGGCCGATCTCGTGGTAACTGACGTTGGGGCTGTCGGGGCCCAGGACCACGAAGAGGAAGCGGACGGGCAGGGGCACCTCAAGGACGGCGTCCAGTGTCACCGCGGCCTTCAGGCGCACGAAGGCCAGCGTGGGCTGCTCCAGGAAGGCTGCGCAGCCTGGGGGGAGGATGGGATGGGATGGGATGGGATGGGATGGGATGGGATGGGATGGGATGGGATGGGATGGGGGTCAAGGGGGGGCCAGGCATAGGGACACGGGGCAGAGGGGCATGGGGACATGGGGACATGGAGACATGGGGACACAGAGGAGATGGGGACAGGAGAGCGTGGGGATATGGAGACATGGGGATACAGGAGCATGGGGACATGGAGACATGAGAACATGGGGATATGCAGACATGGGGACACAGGAACATGGGGACATGGGGACACAGAAGACATGGGGACACGAGAGCATGGGGATATGGAGACATGGGGACACAGGAGTATGGGGACGTGGGGACACAGGATCATGGGGACATGAAAACATGGGGTCATGAGGCCATGGGGATATGGAGACAAGGGGACAAGCGAGCATGGGGACGTGGGGACACAGGGTCATGGGGACATGAAAACATGGGGTCATGAGGCCATTGGGATATGGAGACAAGGGGACACAAGGGTACAGGGGCAGGGTTATTTGGAGACAAAATGACACAGAGGCATGGGGACATGGGGGGACAAAGGGAATGGGACACACAAAGACGTGAGGATGGGGAGGCACAGGGATACACGCCCAGAGGGACACGGGAGCACAGGAACGGGAGGGCACAGGGACACAGGGCTGCAGGGGACAGAGGGGACACGGGGGCACGGGGGAGTGGAGAATGGGGACACGAGGACAAGGGGGAGGGGGACAGGGGACCCAGAGAGCAGCGCTGAGCGGCAGCAGGCGGCGGCGAGAGCTGGGGAGGGGGAGAGTCAAAAAAGGTGCAAGAAAAGCGGCGGGTGAGCGAGCAGGCGGGCACCAAAGCTCCCGCTGGGCACCCCGGCCCCGCACCCCCCCTCCAGCCCCGCACCCCCCCCCCGAGCCCCGCACACCCCCCCCCTTGACCCTGCACCCCTCACCCCCCCCACTCACCCACGAGGACCAGCGTGGCCTCAGCATCCTCGGGGATCTTCTCGGGGAGCTGGGGTCTGGTGTCCCCGCTCGGGCTCTGCGGTGGGACGAATGGCAAGGGGTCAGCTGGCTGTCCTTGGTGGCCCTGCCCTGCATGTCCCCATCTGTCCCCTGCGTGTCCCCACCATCCCTGGTGCGTCCCCCTCCATCCCCAGTGTGTCCCACTCTGTCCCCTGCATGTCCCTCCACCATCCTCTGCATGTCCCCTCTGTCCACTGCATGTCCCCGTCCATCCCTGGTGTGTCCCCCTCTGTCCCCTGCGTGTCCCCACCATCCCCAGTGTGTCTTCCTCTGTCCCCTGCAAGCCCAGCTCCCTCACTGCCACCTCTGCACCATCCCATGGTGACACCTCCCCTGCATGTCCCTCCACCATCCTCTGCATGTCCTCTCTGTCCACTGTATGCCCCCCTCTGTCCCCTGCATGTCCCCACCATCCCTGGTGTGTCCCCCTCTGTCCCCTGTGTGTCCCCACCATCCCCAGTGTGTCCTCCTCCATCCCCTGCATGTCCCTCCACCATCCTCTGCATGTCCCCTCTGTCCACTGTATGCCCCCCTCTGTCCCCTGCATGTCCCCACCATCCCTGGTGTGTTCCCCTCTGTCCCCTGCATGTCCCCACCATCCCCAGTGTGTCCTCCTCCGTCCCCTGCAAGCCCAGCTCCCTCACTGCCACCCCTGCACCGTCCCGTGGTGACACCTCCCCTGCTTGCACGTGTGCACACGTATGTGCGTGTGTGTGCACGCGCCTGCAGGCGTGCCACCGTGCGTGTGCCTGTGAGTGCACACGTGCACACGCGTGTGAGGACAAGGGGAAGCAGCGTGCCTGGGACTCTGGGGCGTGGTTGTGCCCGTGTGTGTGCTCGTGCCTGTGTGGGTGCGTGTGGATGAGTGTGCAAGCGTGCACCAGTGGGGATGTGTGACACCCAGTGTCCCCCTGCCCCCCAATGTGCTCCCCTGCCCACCAGTGCCCCACAATGTCCCCCTGTCCCCTAGTGTCCCCCTGCCCCCAAGTGCCCCTGTCCCCCAATGTCCCCCTGACCCCAAGTGCCACCCTGTCCCTTAATGTCCCCCTAATGACCCTCTGTCCCTTAATGTCCCCCTAATACCCAAACGCCCCCATCCCGCAGTGTCCCCCTGCCCCCCAATGTCCCTCTGTCCCCCCCAGTGCCCTCCTGCCCCGCAATGTCCCCCTGACCCCAAGTACCCCCTGTCCCTTAATGTCCCCCTAATGACCCTCTGTCC
>JAOQGH010000011.1:3278377-3302598 GCA_025769975.1 Gallinago jamesoni | reverse complement strand
ATCCCTGGAGGGGTTCAAGGGCAGGTTGGAGGGGTCTTGGAGCAAGGTGGTGTGGTGGGAGGTGTCCCTGCCCAGGGCAGGGGGTGGCACTGGATGATCTTTAAGATCCTTTCCAACCCAAACCATTCCATGATACTGAGGATGGTGGCTGGCAGCACAGCAGGACCGGAGTGGTGAATCCAACCCCTGGAGCAGGTGTCTGTGTGGGAAGCCTGGCTCCATGCGGAGAAGGGGAGGCAGGGCTGGCAGAGGTGGTGTCTCCATCTCCCCTGGGCCGGGCAGAGAACGGTGTGTGGGCGGAGGACACCCCGACCTACGGCCGGCCGGGTGGCCTCTCAGCGCCGAGCACAAAATGGCGCCCAGGCGGGCTGTTGGTAACAGGGCAGGGAGGGAGGCAGCGCAAGAGCACCCCCTACCGGGCGGGGTCGCGCGCGCCCATTTCTTCCCGCAGACAAAAGACCGCGGCGGCCCCTCCCTCCCACCGCGCATGCGCTGGGCACAGCGCTCCGTTGGGGGGGGGGCACGGGCTGCGCGGCGCATGCGCACTCTCGCCGCGGTTCCCCCCCCTTCTCTCCCGCCCCCCACCCCCCCCCGTGGGCTCGGCGAAGGTTCCGGAGCTCGCCCGCCCCCCGGCCCGCCCCGCCCGCGCTGCCGCTGTCACTCGCCGCCCGGCTCCGGTGCGGACTCCCCTGCAGCGGCAGGTAGGGGCACGGCCTCCGGCCGGCGGGAGGGGGACGGTGTGGAGGGGGAAGAGGGGCTCCATGGCTGGACAACCCCCCCTCACCCATCTACCGGCGCTGCGTTTCGCTGCCTCCGCGCTGAAAGCGTGAAACGGGTGGAGATGGGGGGGTGGGGGAATATCTATCTATCTCTAAATCCCTAAGCCCAGCTATTTCAGCCCAAAAAATCGCCGCGGAGGGGCGTGTCAGCGCCGGTGGCCGGGCAGCCCGCTCGCCGCAGCGGTGGCAGGGCCGTCCCCTGCGGCAGCTCGGCTGCAGGTGTGCCCGCTGGGGCGGGAAGGAGGGAGGAAAGGAGGTGGATGGATGCATGGATGTTTAGTTTTGGTTTTGTTTTTTTTTTTATAATTCTGCCCCCTTTTCGCCGTTTTTTTGCCCTGTTTCCTGCGGCAGGTGGGGCCGGGGGCTGCGGCAGGAGGGGTGGGCAGCGCCTTCCCGCCCCGGCGCGGTGCCATCTTCTGCAGCCGCCCTCGGGGGTGGGGGGGGACACGAACGACAGCTGTAATTAGCAATGATAAATTAATCAATAATAGGAAACCGTGAGGAAAAGGCCGTTCAGAAAAGGGAGCTGTCCACGCCCAGCCCCAAATTTTGGGGGGCTGGAAAGCGTTTATTGAGGTCACGGCACCCAGGAGTTGCCTCGCTTTGTTGCGTGCCCCAGATGCCCAGCCGAGGGGTTCCCATATTTCTCCTTAAACGGTGATGTCGCCCAAGGTAGGTTCCCGTGTTCCTAAACCCCGGGTGTTCTCCAGCCGGGCTGGGGATGCTGGTGCCCATCCTGGTGGTTTTGGGGCTGGGATGGTGTAACTGGTGGTCCTGGCAGTCCCTGGCTGTACCTCGCAGGTGTCCCCAGGTCGCTTTCATTATCCTCTTTCCATGCTGCCTCTTCTTTCTTGTCCTAAAATTGCACCAGGCGGGGCACGGGGCTGACCCCCCTTTCTAGGTTTTGCCTTTTTTTTTTTTTTCCCTTTAATTGCTGGGTATTTCTTTGTTTTAAGTGTAACTCCGCAGGCATGGAAAGGGAAGTTTTCTAGCCAGGTGTTCCCAGGCACGCTGCCTGGCTCACCTTCCCTCCTTCCTCCCAGCAATTAAACCCCTAAGGAGTAGAAACAGCTCACTTCAGGTGAGGGATGGAGATTTCTGCCTGCATCCCACTCTGCCGTGTTAACAGGAGGGGAGGATTTGGTTAGGAAAGAGGATTTTTTAATTTTTATTTTTTTTTTAAATGCCTAGAAATGCAGTCCTGTTGTTCATTCGCAGAGGGCGGCTGCCATCACTTTAAAGGGAGTTTCTCCTTCCATTTGCTGGTGGTACCACCACCACGCGAGGTGCAGCTCCATTTGCAGCGAGAGGCTGGTCTCGCTTAGAAACGGGCTGGCTGGAAGGAGATGAGCTAAGCTGTCCCTTCAGCGATTTGTATGCGGCGTCTCCCTGAGCTGCCCCACGTTTTATTGGCGTGGATCTGGGCAAGATGTCTAACGCGTGTCTGAATGAGCGGAACAAAATTCACTGCCCAGAATCACTAATTCCTTCTGTCGAGCAATGGCTGCCTGCTTGTACCCAATGAAGGGGTTATACCTTCGCTGTCAATACCTCAGATTTGGAGTGTTTAATGGTTTTCCTTGTGCAATTCAATTTTTTTTCCCTTTTTCTTTTTCCTCAAGGTGGTCAATCAAAACAGCGCTCACTTGGGTGTTTACAGGCTGCACTTGAGAGAAAGGGTGTTAAAATCATATTCTCTCTCAAAATGAGAAATAATCTGACCCAGTTACACTTTATTCCATCTCAATATGCAAAAAGCTGATTATTTTTTTTCCCCCAAGATGTGCAACTAAGGAGAAAAGCAAGGTGCTGGCTGAGGTAACTATAGGTGCGTGGAGGTTTTCCAGGCAGGTAACTCACACCTGATAGCATTGCATGTTCTTAGTCTGGCTCTAGAAAGAATAATGGTGTTTGGGAGGAGGTGTGTGGCTGTGGCATGCTTCCCTGTGCCATCCCCCAGTGTTAGCAGAGGCACCTTGTGGTGCTGGATGCCCTTAGAAATGAAGGCTTGTGTTTAGGGCTTTGGATTAAGATGCAAGTGGGGTTTGTTTTTTTTGAGACCCAGCTCCTGTGCTCTGGGACAACGCAATGGCTATCCCCCTGGTTGGTTGCCTGGGACTCCATCCTCCAAAAGGCTTCATTGCAGCATGAGAGGACCTGAGGACAGTTAAGTCTTAAACACATAAAGCTTAAAATGGAAGACCTGGTGGGCTCTGTTTACTTTAAAAGTTTAATTAGGCCGTTACTGTGTATGTGGGGGCATCCAGTGCTGTGGGTCTGTCTTCATCTTGCACAGCAAGATGGCCAGAAGTTGACCCGTGAGAAGCTTGAACTAAATCAGCTCTGCCTGGTTTAATGAGGGAAAGCATGAAGCATGGTTGTCGTTGTTTGAAGCCTTTAAAGGAAAACTCTGTTTCTGTCTAAAAGGACCTATTTTTCAGGTCCTTTTTCCCTTTAATTTCCACCTGTTTTGAAAGAGCTTACTGCCGACCTGCGGTGTTCAGGTGAACTTGTTGCAAAGGTCCCATCTGACACAAACGTGAGACACATCATGATGTTGGGGTCTCTGCCTGGCAGATCAAGGCTTTTAGCTACTCTAGAAGGCACAGCTGGTATCACAGATAAGACAGGGACATTTGTCCTTCATCAGCTAGGGCTAGCTGGGGTGAGGACAGAAGTGACAGGACCTCAGAGTGCCCTGTGGGGAGCTCCCATGGAGGGGAGGTGGGTTCAATCCCGTCAGGTGACAAGTGCAAGGTGACAAATGGATTTTGGGTCTCTCCCTTCCTCTTTACTTGCACTTTTCAAGTACTGTGTTAAGTATTTATGGGTCAAGCTTCTAATTTAGCCTTCCTCACCCTGCATCAATTCCTCTTGGTCACCTTATTGCCCTCTGCTTCCAGCCTCTGCCTTCCCAGGGCACTTCGTGCAAACGATCCCATTCCCTCTGTGCTTAATAAACTGCAGTTTCAGCAGGACCCAGCTGGACCAAGTAAACATATTTATCTGTCCTGAACAAATAGTGCTGCAGCTTTCTCATTTCCTTCCCAAAAGTCACGGGGAAGTCTGTTTCCCTGTCCAGGGGAGCAGTCCTCCTGGGATAAAAATGAGGGAAATGTGACATCACAACTGCTCGTTCTACATCAGGGCTGAGCTGGGTGTATCTAGTTGGGGACACTTGTAGCACGCCAGTGAGGTGGGTGTCTTATTCTGCCTGTCATCTTCTGCTCCATTTCGAAAAACTGTGTTCTTCATTGCCTGCATGTTGATCTGTGTTGCGTCGTTGTCACTTTTCAGGGTTTTGCCAGAGATTTGGGAGTGTTTGGGTACCACCTTGCTCCTTGCGGGTGTGCTGGGGTGTAGCTGGGTGGTTCTTTGTGGTAGCGGGGAGCAAACTGCTCCTCGCTGCTGTTTATATCCTCCTTTGGAAGCTGAGCTTTGCAGCATCATGGGGCTGTTGGAAATGGCTGGGGAGAGCCACCTTGAAAATGCTTTTGAGGTGGTGTCTCTGCCATTTCTTCCGAAAGCCTGTGTTCATCAGCAGGGAGGTGACCAGTTGTCCCTAAACCTACAGTGACACAGCTGTACTGGCTCTGCTGGTCACGGTGTCTGTGTGTGCTGGTACTGGTGTTTGGTGATGCTGTTCGAGATGCTGGTGCCGGGGTGTGTCCGTCTCCAGACTTTCAGACAAATCCCTATTGGTTTGCAAAGCGTTGAAAATGGGATCACGCAGCGGTGTCTGAGGGGAGACGCTGGGGGTGGCTGTTGCGTATTTTCCCAGTAGGACCGTTGTTCAAAAGCTGGAAGAAAGCTGTAGATTTGAGCCTGACTTGAGCAGAATAAGCTTGTTTTAGCAGTGAAGCTTGGTTGTTATCTCTGCATCTTTTGAGGGAGTGCTGCTGATTTAGCTGTAGCCGTGCTCTGACACTTGATGAATTAGTCAAGAAAGAATCAGGGTACTGGCCTCCACCCAACTCCCAGTATGTCCCAGTTTGCTTAGCCTGTTGGTTGGTCAGTTGGCTTACTGCTTCTGAGGCTGTTCGTGGGGCTGGACGGTGAGAGTTGAAAGATGATGGTGAAGTGCCCAGGACTCGTGATGTTCCCGTGGGTCCTTCATCTACATGATGTTGGGAGGGTGTGTGCTGTCAGGGCTGTCTCCGGAGCTGCTGGAGCACAGTGCGGGTTTAGGGGAGTCTGCAGGGGGGTAAAGCAGCCAGCCCCCAAATAACAGCATTACATGTTGTGCTTTCTGGGTATATGGCTCGCTTTAAGGCGTGCAGACCTGTGTGGTCTGTGGAATACACTGTGAGCCCTTTCTTGCAAAAGCCAAAGGCACTCCTTTACCCTTATTAAAACAGCTGAGACTGCTAAACAAAACCAGAATCGATTGCTTGTTTCCTTTGTGTGCTTGCCCCGTAGCCAGGTGGAAGGGGAACTCCAGGCTCAGCATCTTGGCTGCTCCCTGCCTCTGCTCAGAGAAGCACCAGCTGATGTCTTGGGCAGCTCTCAGGGGACCTCTCGCTCGTACTGCAGTCCCCTCGGAGCTGGGCTGGCTTTCTAGGTTTTTCTGTGCATTCAGTGTGATCTTGGCTCATTTAACAGTGGCGTCGAGACTCCAGAGGTGGGCTGGCATGGTCTCTGGGGCTCACCCCAAAGGGCATGTCCTTGCAGTTGGGGGTGCTCATCAATAAAGCAGGCAGTGCTGTGATGCACAGGTTGCCAATGGGGCTCTGCCCGTGGAGACAGAAAAGAAAGGAGGTAATTACAGAATTGATTTGAGCTGGATTGCCGATCCTTGCAGAGCGGTGCCGAGGTGTTCCCACTCATCTCAAATCAGTCCTGGTAAGGGAATTAGGGTGGGTGATGCTGGGCAGAGGTCGGTGGGCTGTTGGTTGGCCCTGTCAAACCCTTGCAGAGCTCCAGGCTGTTCCTTTGTGTACCTGCCCCATAGCCAGGTGGAGGGGGAACCCCCAACTCAGCATCTTGGCTGTTCTTGGCTGTGCCAGAGGTGCAGCCCTCGCTGATTTGGGTCATGGTGCCATCTTGGAGATGCTCAAGTGGCAGCGTGTCTGTTCTGTGCAGCACTGGCTTTTTGGCATGAACAGCCCTCCATCCCAAGCTGTCTTTGCAATATCCACCGCATCCTGGGGTGATCTGCAGAAATGTGTGGCCCTTTAGTTAACCTCTTGCGTGGTTTTTAAGGTGGGTACAGCTCTGCCCTGAGGGACTGAAGGAATCTCTGAATCTCTTCTTGCAGGAGGGTGGATCTCCTCCATCTGGGAGTTGGAGCTTTGTTTAGCACTGAAATCTGCCGGTTGTAGGCTGTTTTTTAACGTGCCTGTGGAAAGCATATGCAGTTTACGCTGGAGTCTGGAGGAGATGTATCTGTGCCTTTAGACTTGAGTGGATTTTCTATGCAAGTCTAATGAGCCCTCCGTGCTCCTCAGAAATCAGTCCACTGATCTTTCCCTTCCAAGCAGTCCGATTAGTAAAGGCAGTCATTACATGTGGTGTGACTCCCCTTTTCAGTGTCTTTTCTTTAAATATCCAAGGAAAGGGAGCACTGGGGGATACCTTCTGTTAAGCTAAAAGGATTATCGCTGCAGTTGGGCTAATTATTTCCATCTTTGCAGCCTCCCTGCTGTACCTGCCCTGACCCCTCTTCCTAGAGCAGATCCGGTGTCTCTGTCTGTCCATCTTTGCCTCGGTGCCTTCCCTCAGTCCTCTCTTTGAATTGTTTGAGTGGTTGGTAGAATTTCACCATTTATGCCCTGGGGAGGGGGTGGATTTGTCCCTGTTGGGCTGGTTGGTGTCACTCCAAGTGAGCTGTGGATCCTCAGTCTGTGATGATGCTCTGAGGCATGATGGAAGGATGAAGGCTGGTGGGGTTATTGCAGGATGAGGTTTGGCTGTAAGGGACAGATTCTACAAGTCCACAGGAATCCCAGAATGATATGGGGTTGGTATTAAAATCTTCTGTTTGTGGAGAAACCTCAGTGCTAACAAGAGAGGTGATGAAACCACTCGTATTCATGGTTTTGAATCGTGCGTGTGTGACTTTGAACTCCCCATGGTCCAGAGTTGCCGGGCTTTCTGCCACTTGTCAACATTTCACTTTATGCCTCCCCGTCAGCTCCTGTCCCAGGCTGTCTGCCTGGAAGTGCCTGATGTAATTTCAGATGGATTTCATCAGCGTGTCAAGTCACTTGCTGCAGAATGAAATTCCTTGAGGTGTTTGTAAATGGCTCAGAAAATCTAAAGAAGCCTCTCCCGTGGTCCTTGAACACGTCTGGCTCCGCAATGGGCATGTTTGTGCTGAGCTGTCATTGGGCTGAGATCCAGCAAAATGCGAGTGGAAGGGGGACAAGAAGGGGTCCAAAGAGATGAAGTAAAGCTAACCGAGGGGATATGTTCATGCTGTCTTCTCCCTGGGTCCCTGTCCAGGGAAGGGACTGTTGGACCTCGGTGACAGGAGGTACAACAGTGGGAGAAATGCAGAAGCAGTAGGAGGTTTTGGAATGGTGATCAGCAGCATGATGGTGTCAGAAATATTTCTCCAGGCTGACAAATTGCTCACATTGGGTTTCTAGGTGACAAAATGTTCCTGTCCTGGTTTGCAGGGCTCAAGGTGTGTTCATGGTGTGGTTAGTTTGAGGATATAGTGATGACAGAAGGGATGTGCCAGAAGAGACTTTCCCAAGAGAAGGGATAATCCAGCAGGATGAGATTCCTGGGGGTTGGTTTTAGCTCTAGCCCTTTGAGATCTCTCAGGGTTATGTGTCAGTGCAGGCTGGCAAGAGGAGCCCCTCTATAAAAACGCAACTTTCACCTGAAAGTGTACTTCACTTTGGTACGGTCAGAAGCAAAGGAAACCTGAGAGATGTCAACGTGTCTCATGTTCCTTCCCTAACACTGACCCACCTTGTACAAAGTGCTGACGAGCTCCCTGCAGGTGCCAAGTATTTTATTACCCTCCCACTGCAGATCCTGGGTGCGATGGGGTAGGAGTTGCCAGGACTGAATTACCTTCGTGGTTTAAGGTGAGACCCGCGATGAAGCTGGTTGCGTTACAGAAGTTGGAGCTTCTCGTGCTCTCTGCCAGTAGCTGTCGCTTGTGCTGTCAGACATCAGGTGTTAGCGGGCCCAAAGCTGGGATTTACTCCAAAGGCAGAATTGCTTTTTGTGGCTCATTTTCAGCTCCCACTTGCTTTGAATTCAAGGGCAGGTTTTACCTTAAGCAAATTCTGCCCTCTGAAGTTACTTCTTTATATGTGGTTTTTACCTATTGCCTCATCAGCATGACAGACCGTGCTGCCCTGGGGCTCGCTGGAGGGATTTGTAGAAGTTGCTTTTAACAATGGATGTCTCCAAATTGGGCAAAAAACTACAGGCTTTTCCCATGGCATCTTCTGGTGGAGTAATTGAGAGCCTGGCAGGCACATGCAAGCAGCAGTAGTAAATGTTGCTGTTGAGTACGAAAAGGAAAGCGGGAAGTCCGGCTAAAGATCTACTGCTCAAGCTGTGGTGTTGCTTGTAGTCATTAAGCAAGAGGACAGATTCAGAAAGGGTGGGACTAAAATCAGGATATTTGACCTGTGTTGTGGCAAAGGGAGCGACTCTCTGGGGCTTATGAAGAGGAGACCTGCAGGGGTTGGTTGGGGTGGTGGAGGAATGACATGAAAAAAGGGCAGCAGTGAGCTGGAGGAAGGAGGCTACCACCACGCTCCTGGGTTTTGTTCTCCTCCCGAGCGGTGTGTGCGTCTTGGGCACCGGCCAAATCCAGGCGCCATGTGTGCACGTGGCCATGCTGTCCTGTCTCCTTCCCTTTCTCATCAGTCTTCCCTGTTCCTGTCCTCTTTCCCTTCCGTTTTACATCTTCCCTGGCAGGCCTGGATCCATGTTCGTCTGCAGTGCTCCTGGGAGCCTCTTCCCTGAGGCAGCCAGCACTTGCCTGGGCCCTTGCCTTGGGCAAGCACTTGGCAACTGGACTTGCTGGGAGCATGATGGGCCCTAGCTTCCTGCATGATGAACCAAGCTTCCAGCATTCTCTCATCTGCGACACTGCCGAGCTGTCGTTGCTGCATCCTTATTTTATGGCTTTGTAGCCTACTTTGCATGACTTTTGCCTTTCCCCTGTTTTAGTGTGAGCTGAATTACCTTGCCAGCTCCTCCCTTCCCCTGGGTTCCTCCAGGGAAAGAGAGTCATGAATGCTTTTTAATGTGAGGGCACTTATTAATGCTTAATCTCTCAAATATGTCACTGCTTTTATTGTGTCTAATAATAGGGTTTATTGTCACGGCTGTCTGAGGTCTGTGCTTAGATCCAAAACGTGTTTCATTGGTTATTGTTGCTCATGTACTCCCCTTATGTGGAGGGGTTTTTGACTCCATGGGTTTGTTTGTTCCACCAACATCCGAGAGCCTCTTGGCTCTTAAGTTCTTAAATGGAAGAATGTGCTGTGCAGTGGTTGTAGCAGTGTTTGTGTGCGGATGAAAAGCACCTTAGCAATGCTCGCGGCAAAATAGCTCGAGATGGGCTGGGTGAAATACTGGGTGAGACTCCTTGTTAGCAAGAAGGAGCTGGGCAATACTTGGCTGATTGCTGAAGAGAGACCAGCGTGTGTAAAATGAGTTTTTGGAACTGAGTAAGGATCCCGAGGCACTAAAATCCCGGAGTCTGCAGAGAGGGAAAAGCAGTGTACGCTTCCCATCTGTGAAGACGGGTAGCTCTGTCAGACGGGTGAAGCTGTGGGGCCGCGGTGGGGTTTGCTTTGCTGCGGCCTGATCTCGGTGGGAGAAGAGGAGCCAGCATCTCCCAGCGGCAGTGAACTGCTCTCTGCCGCCCTCGATAAGGAACGACAAAGCGCCGTGGCTCTAGGTGTGGTCAGAGCCCCTTCAAATAGTCTGTCTCTTATTCACGCGCCGCAATAAAAAGGAGCTGCTACTGAAATACTGGCAATTCCAGCCTTTGTATTAGTGATTTAGAGAGAGCCCGTGACCTTACCGAACGTGAATGGATCCCCTTGTAACCTGAGAGCGGGAGCAATATTATTTTAAGCGAGAAGTAAGGCTCTGAAGCAGGCTGCGCTTTTATACATATCATATGTGTGACTGCAGAGCTGCATTTAGAGCTGAAAGGGGATAAAATCCCTGAGGAGACCGATTGCACCTCATTTATTTTTAACAAATGTACTGGGGAAGATTGAGCCTGAATTCCTAGACTTGGGGCAGTCTTAGATTTGGATGGTTTCCACTCCTTCATCCCTGTGGAAAGGGAGATGGGCCTTCCAGCTAATTCTTGTAGAGGATTAAATGCACATGGATTCTGATTTTTAAAGTTGTTTCTCCTTTAGCCTTTGGGTTGGGAGGGGAAATAAGGGTTTTGCAACTCTTTGGCTGAATTTATGGTCTGAGTTCCCACGTGGGTTGTCACTATTCATGCTGCCTGCATCTGCTTTTGTTGCAAATCTGCTCATCGGCTCAATAAAACTAGAATCAAGGCAAGACAGATTGCTGCTTGATTGTCATCCCAAGTGGCCCAAACTGGGCGAAGACCAGCTGGAGGGAAAACATCAGAGTGCTCTGTACGGATGTGTTTTATCTAGAAAGGTTTTTATTTGCTGTCCATCCATACTTGAAAATCCTTGTTTGTCTTGTGCCTCAGCACAGTTCAAACTTGGTTATGAAAAATAAAGGTACAAATGGGGCTTCTGTTGGGTTTTTGTTTTTTAAGCAAGAGCTCTGGCTCTCAAATCCTACCATCTCCCACCACACCTCTTGCTTGCTGTTCATGGCAATGTGTGTAAAACTGGGAGCTTAAACAGGCCCCAGCACCCTCGGTGGGACAGTGGCAGCCCATGGGCATCCCAACCAGTCGTTCCCTGTGACAGGGGAGCAATGTCCCAGTCCTTAGAGAAGTGGGATCCTCTTGGGGTGCCCACCCATCTCCCCATCTCTCACTGCCTCGGTCGGCATCTCCCAGTCCCTGTCCCCTCTGCTGGGAGTTGAAGGATGCTCTCAGCCCCAGGCTCTGCTCTCCTGCTAATGGTTTATTTTCTTGAGCTCCTCCAGATTAGGATTTTTTTTTCCCTGTATTTATCTTCTTAGTTTTTATTAAATACCGTTGTGAACATTTTGAGGGAACAGTGGTTTTTCTGCTGTTATGCAATAACATGACAAGGGAGATATAAGTACAGCAGATATGCTTGATCAATGTCCTATTGTTTGTGTCTTTTGGCCTTAAAAAAAAAGTGGCAAAAAAAAGAAAAAGCCGTTTAGGAAACATGCTCTGACTTTTGACCCAATCTGAAGTGTCTTTTAGTCATGAAAAGCAAAAATAATGCAGAAAAGCTAGACAGAAGCTAAAATTGCGTTCTCTGAGCTTTGTCTTGTTGCGTAGAGTCTGCTGGGGTGAAGACAAGTCCTGCTGAAGGCCTGAAAGCTTGCGAGATCTGGCATGTTTGTTTCTTTCTAGGGTAAGGAATCAGTGTGTCAAGAACGCATGACTGTCTCCTTCCCCTGTATTTATAGAGAGACTGTCCTGATAAGGCCTCCAGTGCCATCTTTGGGATGCTGGAACTGGACACTATGGGGCCAAAGGGTATTTGGTGCCCAGTTTGGGTATCAAGTGGCTAACAGTAATGGCCTGGTGAAACAAGCCCTGCGGGCAAACTATGCGTGGAGACCTCCTTTCCCACTGCCATGTAAACTGGTTTTTCAGGCAAACTGGTAAGGTTTGTTCCTTCACGTGTGTGTCTGAGATTTACCCTGGGCTTCTGCCACTACATGAGCATCGCTCGTAACCCAACTGCCTGGACATCCTGTCCGTTCCCTCCCTGTTCCTTGTGGAAGCCTCTCTTCTGTCCCATACCGTAGACCACTTCTGAATGGGTGATCTTTGCAGGTTCAGGTCCTGTAGAAGTAAAACAGTGTTCCGTAGGAAAACTCCCCACACTTGGCTTCTTCCCTAGGCCAGGCTTTCTGTTGCTGCAAGAGTGATGCCAGCCTCAGTGGCATGGTAGTAGCTGGAGCAGATGGTGCTGTTGTCATCGATTTAATTTCTATCTATGTGTTGAAACAGCTCAAAATAACTTAAGAAATGAAGACCCAATCTGAGAAGATACCTCGAACGTTTTCCTTGCCCTGAGAAAATCTGCAACATCAGTGTACACAGCACTTTCCTGGTTCTGACCCAGTCGCTCTGCCCAGGATCACTCCTATTTGTAGGTTAGAGCTGTGGCATGAAGAAACTTTTATGTTTATTTTCATTCTTGCAGCAGCATTGAATATTCACGGAACTTCTGTCAGGGCGCAGCAAATGTCAGCGCTGTGAAATCAAAGAAAAAGGAGCAGCTGAGATCAAAGCAAGCAATAAACACATACCTTGTGTCTTGACAGCATCTTTTTCAAGCCGGAGGCAAAACCTGGAGAGGCTCAAGGTGCTGCTGGATGGTGGCTGGTGCTGGCACGGCGCTGACCTCCCGTGCTTTCCCCCTCTGCTACGGTGGAGCTTTGAATCTGGGGTGAGATCACCCATAGCACGATTGTCACACACAACTTCTGCTTGTGAGGGGTTCAGTTTCAGCTGGTTTAGTGCCTTGAACCACCTCCTGGTGGGGTGTTGGAGCAGAGCTGCTGGTGGTGTAAAGAATAAGGACCAAGCAGCGTGATCTGAGCCTGGCTTGCCAGATTGCAGCCTTGCTCTGCCCAGTTTTGAGGTAGGGGCCTCACTCTTTGGATCTTTTCTCCATTCAAATATTGGTGCTCTGAGGCCAAGGGATCTATGTGTTTCACCACAAAATTTGGGCCCTTCCTGTGGTGCTGCGTCTTGTTTGATGCAGGTTTGCCATCTTGTTTGAGGTGGAAGGTGATAGCAACTATCCAAATCTTCAAGTCCATTTATAGGAGTATGTGGAGTTTCCTCTCATTATATTATCTTAATTTATGAGGCTTCTGGTTGCACCTTGATCTCTTCTTTTCAGTGTCAACACCCTTCGAGCCTGGCACCAAACACAGCAGCATTGTCTGCCTTTGGACACAGAGAGGTATGGAAAAGAAGGCATCCAGCCTGGCCAGAGCAGCTCCTGGAAAGTGCAGGATGTGATCCTTCCCAGCGTAGGAAGGATTAATCTTGCCTGTGTGTCCCTGAGGACCCTGGCTCCCTGCTCTGCAGCAAAGGTGGCTGTTTTCTCCTGCAGCAAAGGAGGAAAAGATTTGTGGGGCTGTCAGGAAGGCAGCCGAGTTTTGCAGGGGGTTTCTCTCCTTGAAGTGGACTCTGCCATTTTTACATTTAAATGCAGAACATTTAACTTAAAACTCTTGAGTGCAGGGTGTGCTGGTGATGTGTGCACTCTGCAGATGGCTTGGGGCTCGTACTTGATCCTGCGTTTACAGGTTTCAGACATTTCTCTAGCCCAGGGTACCAAATGGATGCTGCTGTGTGTGTGCCACTAAAAAAGTCTGCAGAGAAAGGCAATGGACAGAGCTTTGGTTCTCGTGCTGGCAGGCGTCTCTGCTGGGTCCTACAGCAACACGGCCGTGCTGCAAAGCAGTAGGTTGTAAAATGGAGACGGTGCAGGAGAGCTCGTGTGGAGGAGAACAGCGGAGCTGCTTTCAAGGAGCTGCTGTTCACTAAACCTGCTGGAAATGCCTTTTTCTGGCACGTTGCTCCATCACATCCCACACCCCACATGGGTGCAGTGAGCGCCCGTCTGAGAGCTCGGCTCCACGCTCTCTCATCACCCAGCACGGGTGTTTTCAACCACCGGTCTGTTTGAGGATTTTTGGTGTCTGGCTGGATAATAAAGAGCTCTTCCATTGACTGAATTGCATTTCAGGAGCTCTGCCTGGGAGCCCAAGAAGGGTGTTGACAGCACCCAGTGCCCCTCCAAACTGTCTGTATTCAGGGAAAAGGGGGTGATCCTGTATCTGTCAGCCTTTCCCTGCCCTGGGATGTGTTGTGGTACCCAATGGAGCATGAAATAAGTCCTGCCAATTTGTTTCTGACCTCATATTAAGGAATAAAATTGCAATAACCATAAGAAACTTCTGCCCACAGTAATAGTCCTGCTTGTGGGAGATTGCAAACGTCCCCAGACCAGATGAGCCCTGCCAGGCTCCTTTTAACCACCTACCGTTGTGTGAAAGGGACCTTATTCAACTGCTTATCATGGGAACATCCTTTATAATTGTCCCCTGTGAGTGACAGAGAGGCGTGTGGCAGCCATCAGTTTGTGGGGATGGATGTCTCTCTTTCTTCTTCAGGCAACACAATCTCTCAGGAAAGCAGTTTTTTCCTCCTCATGGTGAAATTTGCCAGCCAAGGGAGAGGAGACTCTTGATGGGGCAGAATGCTCTCATGCCATCGATTGTCCTATTCCGTTGAGACTCCAGTGGCATTTTTGGGAACTTTTCTTTCCTCTTTTCCCCCTCCCATCCAGGCACACATTAGTGTTTCTTTTCTGCTCTTGCTGGAAGAACACATTGATTTGTGTTTCTTTCCCTGCTGGATTCTTTCCGGTGGCAGCAGGTAGGGGGGACAGTCCTAGGACTTTTCCACATGTAGAAGTTTAGCCACATCTCTGCCTGCAGCACAAGCCTTTGAAAAGCAGCCCGGGGGAAATATTTGGCTTCTACCATTTTCTGTTAAGTGAATAATGACTGGTACACGCCAGAATGCCAGTGAGCCCGCCTTAAACCCTGCAGCAGCAGGGAAGATGCTCTGATTTCCAGCGGGTTGGGCTGAGCCTGGGATGGGAAGAGTCAAAGAGAATTAGCTGGTAAATAAGATCTCCTGCCTTCTCTTTGATCCGCTCTTCATGTTCAACTGCTTAAAGGCTTCCCAAGCAAGCAGGGGTTTGGGGGAGGAAGAATTTATCCACCCGTAGACCCATCTCATGGCTCCTGGAGATGCAGGACTGCAAGATGCTCTTGCAGGGGGGCTAGGAAGAAATCCAAAGGTAGCCTGGTAAATCCCTGCTAAAGAGGCTTCTCTTTCTTCTATTCAGGAAGAGCTTGCTGAACAGACAGGGTGAGCTTTAAAACTACTGTTGCTTCCTTTTTTGCTGCCTTGTAAGCCCATCTGATCAGAGCTTTAATCTCGCTAAAGTTAGTGGACTTAGAGAAAGCCTGATCTTTGCATTGTGTTCTGGAATGAGAAGGGTGATCCAGAGGGCTGACACCTCCCCGGGCAGTGGTCGCCCTTAAACGCCCTCCTGAAAGTGCACAGAGAAAGCTGGGGGTGGAGGGGGCTCCTGTAGTGGTGATGAAAAAGGTTGGCTTTGACTTGGTCAGATAAGCCGACAAAAAGTGAAAAAGAAGGGTAAAATGGGTGAAAGATCAAGGAAGCAAGATGCTTCCCAGAGAAGCTGTGGCTGCCCCGTCCCTGGACGGGTTCAAGGCCAGGTTGGAGGGGGCTTGGAGCAGCCTGGTCTGGTGGGAGGTGTCCCTGCCCAGGGCAGGGGGTGGCACTGGATGGGCTTTAAGGTCCCTTCCCACCCAAACCATTCTATAATTCTGTGCTGCAGGTTGACAGGGAGGTTTCAGGTGAGGTAAAGGTGGGGCCTTGCTGCCCTCATGTCCTGGAGTGTCCCTCAGGAGCTTCCTCTGTTTTCTCTACTCGAGTGCTGCTCCGGAGAGCCCTGCCTGAAGGAGCGGGGTGCAGCCGGGAGTGGGCAGGCTGTGGTGGCTGTGGGAGACTGCCTTCCACTCCAGCTTGTCCCCAGCCTGCTCCATGACCAGCCTTTTCATCTCTGTTCACCTTGCAGGGAAGATGGGAATAACGATATGTCTTGGGCAAACCACCTCGAGCTTCTGTCAGTAGCAACTGATGCAAGATTTAGGGTTAAGATTCCTCCACTGCAAAACACTTGGTGTGTGTTCCCTTGGGTGATTCCCAGCACATTCCTGTTCTTGGAAGAGGCCACATTTGTAGTGCCCTTTTATTTAGGCAGGGATAAAACATTTTCCAGTCTCTGGAGTCCAGCTCCTCCTGCAGCTCGGGCTTTGGGCTGGAGTTTGCACGCCGGGATAATCTGCTCTCCTAATTGCCACCCTGCCTGGAGGCAGCTGAACTGGGCCTAAGCTGATTTGGACTGGCAAATTCTGTTAGTTTAATTCTCAGCAACACTGAGGAACTTGTCAGCACGGGAGGATCCCTTGGCTTTTTTCTCTAGCCACGAGCATGCCCGGGAGACCTTTGCCAGCTGGTGACCCCAGCAGTTGGCTTGCAGAGCTCTAGGGGTTAGATCTGAAAGGACTATTTACTGACGGTTCCCTGAGCCCTTGTGTCTTTGAACCCAGCTTTTCTGTTCCCTTTTGATGCTGTTTGTACAGAATCCTGGCATCTCATTGCCTGGGGCTTCTTAGCCCTCAGTGTTACTGCCCTCCCCTTTCCCCATCTCCTTTCCAGACGTGGTAATATGTCATTAACTGGTGTGGGAGTTGTTTATTGCCTGATCTTGGTAACTTCTAGGTCCCGAATGGGTCTGATGAATCCAGTGTGATCACCCTTGCCATGCTGAGGCTCCTGTGCCTCAAAGCTGTTCTGCTGTGAACCCAAACCCATCTCATGTCTCCATGGAAGGTGTCCTGTCTCTAGGGAAATGCGTCAAAAGTTCCCCAAGGAGTCACTTAAACTATAATGTGGAAAAATGTGGAGGAAAAAAATGAAGAAAGATGCATTTTGGAGACTATTTCTTTTGCAACCCCCTCCTATTGTTTTAAGAGGCATTTGTCTGTATTTAAACCTGAAAGAAGTTTTTTTAGCCTCTTGACTAGATAACTTGAAACTCCATGTGATTTCTCAGCTCACTTCATATTAGGTAGTGCTTGTGATTAATGAGATTATGGTCCATATTCCTTCCTCTGTCAGCATCTTGGAAAAGCACTACTTGGAAAAGTACACAAAGATGAAAAGGAAGTTGCTTATGAATTATGAACAGCCTTTCAGGCTGATGTTATTGCACAGGGCTGTCACTCCGTTTTAATTAAGTAATTCAGATGGAATGATGCCTTTTTTAAAACCCTGTTGGTGTTTGATCACCTTTCAGAGGTAACGCTTAGATAGCTCGTGTTTGTTGAATTTTCATTTTCAAGTAACAAGAAGCTGCCCTTACTGATTAAATAACGGAGGAGGAAGATGCTGCTGCAGCTGAGCACAAGACACAATAGCCAAGAGGCTTTATCTGCCCGTGTCTGGCAATTAACTGGGTGACTGCTTGGACCGTTTAGTGGCTGGTGTGAAAGATGGAGCTGCTGGGTTGGACCCAGCCATGGGTACCAGGCTGTGCAAATCCAGCCAGTCTTCTCTCAAAGACTGCGCTCGCCTCCACGCTGAAAATTTCTCATTCCTCTTTTCTTACCAGCGTGTGGCTAGTAAAACCCCGCACCCAGCCGCAAACGGATCTGCCAACGCCTGGTTTATTTTGGGATTTGTGTGTATGTAAATCGAGCCATTAGTTCCCAGGCTCGTGATCCCTGGACCTGCTCAGTTGGAATCGCTGCAGATTGAGACTCTACCTCTTCCCCTCTGATCCGGGGATAATCCTGGGGCTGGTCGGGAGCAGCGGCCATCGGATTGTGTCCTCTTGCCCCCAGGGGCTTGGGGCTGGGGTGGTGCCTCTCGCACCCATGTCGCCCGCGGGTGAATGGGGTGCAACTGCTAACCCACTTTCCTCCGACGGGGCGATGGTGGGAGCACTCATCTCCTGGCACCAGAAGGGTGGCGGGGATGCCTTTTTGTGCTCCTTTGTGACAGCGCTAATGATGTCGTCTGGCACAGATTACGCAAGGCTGAGTGGGCACCCAAGCACAGCTGTGTGGTCCCCGGCATCTGCTTTCTTCCCCCTCTGCTGCTGGGCCGCTCTCAATAGGGTACGTTGTTTTCAGCCCTGGTTTTATTTACCTTTCACTGCGGCGAAACCTTTTGCCCAAGGGATTAAGTCTTCAGGCTGCCCCACTTAATTTAGGAGCTAAATCTTCCCAGCCGGAGAGCGCTGGAGGCTTTGTGCGAGGTTTACTGGTGGGGTCAGCCTGAGCGGCAGCAGAATGGGGGCTTGGCTAGGTCTTTGTGCTGTTGATGCTGTGTCCTGACTGCGCTCCAGAGGGACGTCCCGGGGTGTCCATTCCCTGGCTGGGCAGGAATTGGAGCTGCAGACTCCATGGGGCTGCGTGGGGCCATGTGGGCTCGTGCTCTGCAGCGCAGAGGGGTCTCCAGGCAGGAGAAACACCCTGTTTTATGGGAGAAATTTATTTCCAATACCCGGGGCTGGTTTATACCAAATGATCAGGGCATAAATGTGCTCAAGCCAGGAACTTCTCATGCATTTCATTCATTTACTGATTAAATTTTCTTTTATAATCCTGGTTTGCATAGACCTATGCTGTTCTCCTTCCCTCTTTGTGAAATAACATTTGTAGCCGTTGCTACAGTTCCTCTTGGAGGAAAGATGCAGCAGTTGTTTCATTTGGACCAGTTTTCACATGTGTGGGTTGTGCAGGGGCAGGAGTTGCCATGAATCGAGGCAGTTGGCTTTACTCTAAGCAGTCCCACCCCAGCCATGCTCTGGTAGCTTCTACTTCTGCTGTCAGGCCAGATCAAGCCATTTTATTGATGCCTTCAAGCCTCACAAGCTATTTAGAAAATAACTTCGCAGGATGGGCAGCGGCAGAAGAGCAGTGCTTTCATTTCTGGCTCAGTTCTCCTGGGCAGGAATGCAGGATGTGGCTCTGGTGCCTGGCCTCGGGATCTGGCAAAAGAAGGAAGGTCAGACGGGCTGCGGGCTGGCACCGAGACCTTGGTGGCTGTTGGACAAAAGGCGGTGTGTGGTTTTGCAGGCAGCGTGGGAACCATCACCTAAAGCTGATGGGTTTTACTGTCTGGTCTCTGCAACCTCTTGGGAGAGCAGGGATGTTGCTTTGGTATCCTTGCCAAGCTCCACAAGGAAAATTATATTTCCCCCCCCCCTCTTTAAATGTCTTGTGGATCTTAAGCTGACTTAATAGCTTTCACTTCCTGACCTAAACTTGAGTGCTGCTGTTGGCTGTTAAGGCTTTGCATCATTTCACTTAGGGCTTTTCCTTACTGGATATGTGGTCCGGCATTCTTTGGGGTGTACATCGGTATTTTGGCTTTTAGCCCCTGACATTTTGTCCAGCACTGGCCTGCAGGGACTCTTCAGCTGTGAAATGCTCTTCAAATGCTTGAGAGTTGGTCCTGGTTACAGCAATGTTGAGCTTGGCTGGCTGGCTCATGACGTGCAACTGGAGTTGCCTGGTGGCCACCAGCCACCATGCGCTCCCTCTGCTCTGCCGATGGATCCACACAGACCTCCAGCCCACCCAGCAAACTGGAATGTCTGCTCCTCTCCCTGTTACACTGCTCCCAGGTGGGGATGGCAATATCCAAGTCTCAAACCAGTTGGAGACCACCGGTTGTGCTCCTTTTATCACTGGGAGAGCAGCTCCTCCGAGCCTGGGAGTGAAGTACGCTGTGTGCCAGCCCCTGTCTCGTCTTAACCCCGGTGTGAGCGGCCAAGCAATTGCATTCGGTGGCAGGAGATGGCCGAGCTCTCACCCGTTAAACTCGCTTCCCAGACAAACTGCCTTTATGTTTAGGACCCTAATGGGGTTGCACAACAGAGCAAAAACCAGAGGTGCTGGTGGGCTGAGCCAGAAATCAGCAGCTTTTTCTCCTTGGCACTAAGGACTTTGCCTCCTCGAAAGGCGGGCTGCGGGTTTGAAAAACGTGAGGTTTGGAAGAGCTGTTAATTACGGGATGGGCTGTTGCTTTTTAGATAGTGTCCCTGGTTAACAAGAATAGTTCTGCTGGAAATGGATAAGATTCTTAGGAGGGTTTGTGCTTTATCTGTCATGCAGAGGGTGTTGCTGAAGTTTATCTCTGTGTAGCTTTCTTGGCGTAATTATCCATTATTGAACCATTCCTTCAAGGTGGGGCTGGTTTTACAGTTTTTTAGGACATTTTTTTCCCTTAATGTTATGTTTTTCCCCAAGGGGGATTTCCCATTCTCCCACTTGAAAAACAAATAGGATTACCATTACAGACTTTTTTTTCAATATTCAAAGTAATTTTTAAAAACACAGTTTTCAGACCCCTCTCTGTTTAAAAGGTGTCAAATAATCTAAAAGATGTAAAATCATCTAAACTATGCCGGTTTAATAAGGTTTAAATTCTCTTTAGTCATACGCATTTCTTACTTGAGTGAAAACCTGAAGCAGTGCCGAGGTTGCATATCAGCAATTTCTTTTGCTTCTTCGCTCTGAGCAGACGGATCTGTCCCAAAACTGTGTGCGTCACCAGGAGGGGTTTGAGCAGGCAGTGCTTTTAGCTGGCATCTACGACGGGTGGAAAAGAATGAAGGGAGAGAATGAAGTTCAGCATCCATTGGGGAGGCATAATATGTCCTTATAGATGACGTTCCTGGTGAACAGGACTGTATGATTATACGGCCTGGGTATTTCAAATTCTGCTGGGAGAGCTTTGCAGCTCAGAGATAATGGTGGTGGCGGCGGCGGCGGCTCGCTCGTACTTCCCCATTGCATCGCTTTGTGCGCTTAATGTTATTTATTTGCTTATCTGGGGCTGATGAAATTTCATCAGCCCTATTGTAATGGGTTTAAATCTCAGCTCTGCCAGGCCTGGGAGGGCAAGCGGCAGGAAGGAGGGACAGGGCTGTGGAGAAGGGCATCTGTTGAGTGGGCATTTCTTCAGCTGAAAGCAAGATGCTGTGGGAGTCGTATAGGAGCTGGATCCCCCTCCCTGCCCCCTGGCTCCTGTCAATTTGAGGAGTTTTTTGTTCTTTTCTGGCTGAGGTGCAGGGTGCAGGGTGACTCTGCTGCAGACACAGTGGAAGGATGTTGTGCTTCATCTGCTGGGAGATCCTTCTGCAAACTGGGCATCGGCCCCCAAAATCATTACGTCCAGGTGAATGAGTATCCAGGGTGTTTTGTAACCTTTTAGACAGGTTTTGGATGCTCTCAGGGTGCTGTAGAGTGTTTTTCTTGATGGATCTTTGTGGCTTTGGGTCGTGCTTTTTTCCTTGTGACAGAAAAGGCAGCTCTTCCTCTCTCATCTCTGAAAAATTAATTGCTGCATTCTCCCGAGCCCACCTCCGGTCCTTTGGCTCTGAGACAGCTGAATCCTGCCATGCGTGGAGCTCGGTGGGAACGGGGGCTGTCTGTGCCCAGCTGCGAGCAGCACAGCGTTAAAGGCGAGATGGAGACAAGGCAAGACAGTTTTTCAGCTTCTCTGAAAAACACCCGGCCATTCCTTTTGGGCTGAAAAGCCCCGTTACTGGCAGGTCAGCGGGAAGCAGGGTGACAATCAGCCCCGTGACCAGGCCACCCCATGTGCCCGCCAGCAGATCCGCCGGCCTTTGCTGAATCACGGCTGGCTGTTGTTGTGCCAGGGATGTGTGCGGATGCTAAATGCTCTATTCAGAGGAAAAGTGGAAGGTCTTCAGCTGTGTCTGTCCCCAGAGCCAGCAAACAAGCCTCTGGCGAGGTATGCAAGCTCTCTAGCTGTCAAGCTAGGAGTCCTCCCTGGATGGTGTCCTGGGAAATTCTTGTCCAGAGGCAGGAAAGGACTAAATGTATATTTCCAGAGAGATTGAGGGAGACAGTAATTGCTTTTCTCAAAAAAAAAAAAAAAAATAGGTGGGAGGAAGAGAGAAAAGGGGGCAGAATAAGGAAACAGTAAGCCTGATTTAAATCCAGTGCAGCAGACGTGTGAGTGGTTTGCCTCTGGGTCTGCAGTTGGGAAGTGAAGATGTTAATATCTGTAGATGTTCAGTGAACTGAGCTGGGCTGGGAGGACCACCAGTTGTGTGGGGGTAGGAACTGCTGTTCCCATCCACGTTTTCCCACCAACAGAGTGGGAAATGTACCCTCTGCCGTGGGTGTGTTCGGGACAGAGAGTCACTCTTCTGTCCATACACACACACACGTATGGACAGCACATTTGTGTGTCATTTTACACTCATGTTCGTGCCCAAGTTGCTTTTGTGCCCTGTGCACTAAGTTAACATTATATTTTAGTATTTCAGTGCTAAGTAGACCTGTAAATAATATCAAGTGGCCAGATGAGACCAGGGTATAATCACTATGATCCTTTGAGCTCTGGAAGGAGGGCAGCCATATGTATGAAGAATGAGGGTCCACCATTTTTGGTGGGTAACCACACAAAAATTGGGGCAAAATTTAGGTATTTAATTCTTTCCTATTTTATAGGTCCATTTTTATGGATGATTTCCTTTCAGGACAAGTTCTTAAACTTGATACAGTTCCGTCAAATGGTTTTGTAGCCAAGGCAGAAATTAAACTGCATAGTCATCTTGCTAAGGCTAAAAAGAAGCTGGGTGAGAGATCTGGTTACTAGGACTGGGGTTTCTCTTGCATAGTTCCATATATCCAGTTAATTTATTACCAGCAAACAAAACCACGAGTTTACTTCCTTTCAGCTGATAACCTGAGCTTCATTGCTGGATTCATTCGCTCCTGACGGTCACAGCAAATGTGCAATTACACTAATAGCTGGTTATTAATCACTGCCAATGGCTGTAATTATATCAGCTATTAGGAAGTCAACTAAAAGCAATGTCTGCCCAACCAGTGCAAAGAAACGCAGTCCCAGCTTCACAGATAATAATGTGGATAATGTTTGTTGGCGACTTCATTTCCTTTTGCAGATAGAGGCATGTTAGAAAAATAACTCTGAATTTTAGCACCTTTCTGCTTCCGCTCCAGTGTCCAGACCTGTTCACTGTGCTTTGCTCTACACCCAGGGCGTTGGCTTTCTGAGTTCTGCAAGAAGGATTCAGGGTTAAGCAGGCATTGTGCTGTCCTCTCAGACCCACAACACTCCTCTCTAAGTGTCCCTGGTCCAAATCCATCTCTGGAGAGTCCTGGTTTACCCCTGTATGTCACTTCTGGATTGATTTCAAGATGATCAGTGTATTGTTACAGCTGTGTGTCCCTGCTGGGTGTATCCACAGGGGTACAAGGCACCCCTTTCTGCAGCAGCATCACACATTGCCAGCAGATACATCTCTTGAGAGACTGATGAAATTAGCAAATGAGGAGTTCGGAGTGTGGAGCAGAAGTACATCAGCAGTAGTGATCACCTGTGACAGAACGGTGGCCAAGCAGTGTCCTGTGTGCACCAGGAAGGTCCTTTTGGTTGGAATATCTTAAATACCTGTGGAATTTTGATGTTACAGCTGGGCAGAAGTTGCCTGTTTGATGGATGCAGTGACTGGCGTGTGCTTTTGCTTGTGCAGGAGTAATTAGAACTTCCCTTTGTTCACAAGGGACATCTACTCCTTTATATGTCTTTTATGCAAAATCCATGTTTTCCTTTTCGCTTATGCCCCTAGGTGATTTTTTTTTAGTTCTGAGCATGGATTGCTGTGACCTCTTGCGCTGAGAGCTCAGTGCAGCTCTGCTGAAGAGTGGGGCAGTCCCTTTAGTTCCCAGTTTGGCGTGTTAGCACTCCATTCCTGCCATCCTCCTCCACTTGATGACTGTGGAACAAACATGCTCCTGGTAGATTCGGAGGCACCGAGAGTATTTTGGCACTGGTGTGAAACCCAATAGGTAACACGTATCTTGAGCTGTGACCTTCCCCACACGCAATGGTGTGATTTCAAGGCTCATCAGGGAAAGGGAACAAAGTAGATATCTTTTTACAGTCCCTGAGGAGGTGGCTAGCTGTTGTTGGCTGATTTAATGCTCCTGGAAATTGGCTGCCAAACCAAAATTGTCTCGTGGAGCAGTAGGTGGGAGCGCACTGGCTGGGCTCTGGATGAAGGCCTGTTGTGTCAGGTTTCGCCTGATGGATGTTTGTTTTTACTCTCCTCTTCAGGTAATTTTGCTGACAGATATTGGAGCAGCGTCAGGACGTCACCATGATGGAAGATCACGCAGCTGGCCAGGAGAAGCACATCCCTTCAGGTGAGCACCTCCAGGAGGGGATGGTGTAAAGATGGTCCTGCCTTGCCCACTGCTGAGAGAATGACCTAAACAGGAAGAGCGGGGCCAGCATGGCCATGCGAGGGTCCTTGGGGATGGTATATGTGTCTGGCAGGTTGCCGTGGACCAGCTGGCTGCAGCCAGTGGATGGTGGGTAGCCCACAAGGTGCTCTGATGTTCACAGTCGTAGGAAAATGCTGCTCTTTGATGTCATTGCCCAGCAAGAGCAGAACAAGCCCCAGCATCCAGACTAGCGATGGTCTTATTGCTGCAGCTTTGCCAATGTATGTTTCTGTTGTTCACTCCTCAGTTTGCTATAAAAATCCAGCCCTGCTTTTTATTTGGAGACACAGCTGCTTGCTGCCTGCTTTTCTCACCTGCACAGGGAGATGGGGAGAACCAAACAGAGAGCTCTGGGAGTGGGGCCTATGTGAAAGTCTTTGGGGGGGGGGGGGG
>JAOQGH010000011.1:3253525-3278367 GCA_025769975.1 Gallinago jamesoni | reverse complement strand
CTTTTTGAAAGTCTTCCCCCCCCCCCCCCCCCATATTTTAGACCTGCATTTCTCAAGAAGCTTTTCCTTTCTCATTCCACCACACTCCACAACTGAGCTCGGAACCTCACGTAGTGCCAGCACACCTGGTGGGACTCACTCCTGGCTATGCTCCATATAAACATCATCTTAATTTTCTTTTCTTGAGGTGCTTTAGACACAGCTTACACCAGATAAATGGATTGCTTTTGTCCTGAAGAGAATCCATAGCATCCCTTCATCACAGGTTCTGTAACGCATTTCAATCTGATAGCCCCTCTCAGCTTGTAGCCTCAGCTTCGCACATTGCAGGTTCCCAGGGATTTTGCTTATGTTAGTTTGAATCTTCTTTTCCAAGTCATTTTCTCCAGCTCTCATTATTTTATTTGCCCAGACTCCTTGCAGAGAGGAGACTTATCCCTCTTGCCCTTCTCTTCCAAAAGACGACTTTTGCAACCAAGTCTTCGCGCAGTACATTATGTGCTATAGCAAACTCTTTATAAAGACTTGCTGGTTTGCAATGATTAGAATTAATGCATCGTGGAAATGTTCAGGAGCCTGATAATGGCTCCAGAAATGGCAGAGAGGACAACAGTGACCAGAATTTGTACATCTTTTTCTGCTTACATTGCTAAGATCTTCTTTCCTGCTTGTGCCATGCTTTGCTGTCCAGTTCACTGGGCTTTTCTTTTGCTGATGGGTTTCCGCTTGCTCCTTTTGGTGACACTGGTGCTTTTGGTTGGCATTTTCACGCTTTGCTTGCTTAGTAGTTCAGGTGTTTTATACTCTCCGATAACGCTTTCTTGCTGGTGTCAATCTGGGCAATCAGAGTTCGTAACTCACAGGCCGTAACTCAAAGCCAAGGACTTGTTTTAAGTATTTGACTGTTTTCCAGGCTATCCCCTTCAGATACCAGTCGATGATGGATCGGATGAGCCTGTTTCTGAAACATCTGACGCTAAGAGCACCCCAACTACGGAAGGTGGGAGCTCTTTGACTTACTGCTTTGAAACCATGATGGATGGGGCCGTGGTATAAACTTTGCCGAAAGACTCGCCGTGCCGTTGTTCTGGTGGGGTTTCTGAGGAGGAATGTCAGCTCTCTTGGACAAGCGCTGTTCATTAGTCTCGTCACAAGCAATGTTTGCCACTCTGCAGAATGAGATAATGAGCTTTAAAGGTGGAGAGTGGGTTGGAAGGCAAGAGAAGTTGAAGTGTTAATTACAGTTCAGGAAGTTTCTTGCGGTTTGTTTCCTGATGGCTTTTCACACAGTGACACTGAGCTCCCGTTAGCGCAGCCAGGAGCAATCCCATGTTGTGTGCTCCTAGGGCCAGAGGTTTGCACCATTCTGCTCCCCCAAAATACTTACAGCACATCCTGGTCACTGTTTTCCCTTCCAAACTTAGTTGTACCTCATAGACCTTTTTTTTTTTGCCCCGCTCTGTATTTATATGTCCCTTAGTACAGCATGATTCATGCTGGAATGATGGGATGGGCAGAGTCTATACATAAACCAAAACGATTTGTGCTGATGTAAAGGCCATTTTGGTAGGACTCGGGGCATGTCTGTGCTGCTCCAGAGTGTTACCTGAATGATTTGCTCACCATTTTAATTAACTGCACTTTTTGTGCCTCTTGGAGACTTTGGGTAAAGGCATTAGTTTGCAAATTTAAGAAAGATGGACAGAGATGCTGACCAGTTCCAGCCCTGTCCCACTGGAGGTGTGGGCCATGTAGTGACTCTGTTCCTGCATATATGGCTCAAGAAATCAGTACATAAAACCTGGCTGGTGCAGAAGAGCATGTTGTCCCTCTTTCCAGTTGGATTGGGACTGTCATGATGAGCAGACGTCCCTCTAGTGGAGGGAGCCAGGTCTCTGTCTCAGAGCTGCCCAGAGTGTGAGGGAGTCAGGGTGCTCAGGTGGTTTATGAAGGGATCTGATGGGAGCTGATCTGTCCTGCTCCAGACCGATGAAGTCCCTGTGCAGATCAGGCACCAGCCACTGTCTTAAGCTGTGCATTTTCAGACAGTGTTTATGGAAAAGCCTTCAGCTGCTTAAGGAGTACGCTGGAGATTCGTGGTTTGTGTGGTAGAGGGGACATCTCATGGTGTCCCTGTGATACTGGCTTTGCTGTGTCATTTTCAGTCGTCTCCCTCCACAAGCGCTGGCTCGAGGAAGGGAATCGGGTGCTTTTCTGAGCAGGATGCTCTTCAGGCATGTCCTGGCCTCCACAGGGCTTTGCCACTCGATGGCTGTGTGAAAGCTGCGTTGTTTTTCAGATGCCACAGCACCTTTAGTGGAGGAAGGAGACCACGAGGATCAGGGTGGTGTCGAACAGCACGGGGAGATCCCAGAAGGAACCACAGGTGAGGGAGACCAAGGTGCAGTTTCATCTCTTGATGCAGACAAAGCAGAGAGCTGGGCCGGTTAGTGCTTTAAAATAACACTGCAAAACTTCTCGCAGGCATGCTTTGCTCCTGATGCGTGCTGCTTTCTTTTCCGCGGCCTGCAGAAATAATTCCCAAGCTTCCAACCGTCCTCTTGCCTTCCTCATCCTCGGGGAAACTCGGCAGCCTTTTTCTTTTCTCTTTCTCCGCTCCCCATCTGACAATCTTTCTATCTGGTCTCTCTGCGGTTGGCTTTGCCTCCCATCTCCAGGCTAAAAAAGCTTTCCTGCCGATCCCTGGTCATCTCTGCTCCTCTGCCAGCAGCCCCGCTCTGCTGGCGAGGAGAGACGGTCACCGCAGGACCTTGCTGCTTGTCTCGCTGGAGCTCTCGCTCAGCCTGGCCCCATGCACTTGTCTTTGAAGCGGCAGGTGAAAACCAGGCCACTGCAGCAGTTCTTTGGCTGCCGGCGTGTTTTAAGGATAATGCAGAGGAAGCGAAGTGGCTAATTCAGCCTGAACGCTCTGTGGGGAATCACTGCACCTGGACCTGGTTTTTCCAGTGAGGGCTGGGGGTCTTTCAGAGCCAGAGGAAGGAGGAGGGAGTGAGCTGCAGCAGTGGTGTGTGTGTACAGGAGGGCAGGAGCTCGTGGGAGAGTCAGGTCTGTATGTGAAAAATGAGTGTATGGCCCCTGTGCAGTAGCCACTGGCTTTTCCTGGAAGCATCAGGCAGGTGGTGGGTGGAAATGGGCTTGTCCCAGTGCCTGAACACTGAAAATCCCACAGCACACTCCTTGGGCAGCCAAATTGTCTCCTGCATCCAGTCCCCGGGCTGCTGGTGGAGCCCTGGGCTGAAACGTGGAGCGGCTCGCCTGTTAGCAAGGGTGCTAACAAGTCTCTGGTTCGAGATCTGACTGTACCAGGGAGCCATGAAGAAGCAGCGTCTCCTGAAGTCTTTGGAAAAAAAATGGGGGAAACAGATAAAGTCTTAGTTTGGCTGTAGAACTGTGACATACAAATATAATTGATTAAGCCTGTTTGAAAGTAGTCGTGTAATAAATTCAGGGAATTCTGGTAGAGACAAACCGTTGTGCCGGTGAAGAAAATTGTGCTTCTCTAATGTACCGGTATTCCTGAAGTGTCAGACTGGTACCAGGCTCTGATTTCCTGGTGTCACATACCCTCGGCAGAGTTCGTTACAGTCGGGTGGGTGGTAGACACCAAGAAGGTAGGGCTCAGGTAAGAGACATTCGTGTGAGTGCTGCCAGCAGTGTAAACGCTAGGTGGGGGTAGGAGAGAGGATACAAATCCACAAGTTTCCCTGTTCCTTAACAGCCTTTTTTCTGCACCTCTACCCGAGGGGCTTGTACTAACCTGCAGCCCAGGATGCGTGAGTTGGTGAAACCCTCCTCCAGTCTGATACAGCACAAGCTGAATAAATCTAACTAGATCCATCGTTGGCATGGGTTGATTCCTGATTTCCTTTCTGATTCTTGATTTCCTTTCCCTGCTCACAATACGGCACTGATGGGCGGAATCAGCAGGGAGGTAAATAAATCCTCCAGGCACACGCTTAAACTTAACTCTTGTTTTGATCATGTTTTTCCCATTCTTTCTCTGAACTGGGACCAGCTGAAGAAGCGGGCGTAGGAGCCACCCCCAACCTGGAGGACCACGCTGCAGGAGATGTCCCTCAAGGTCAGTGAATCATGTTGCTGGGGTCCAGTTATTGCTGCCCACACTTGTGGCTGGGTTTTACTGGGGATTTTCTTCCGTAACGCAGATGCTCTGCACCATACAAGCAGTGGTGCCATTCTCTCTGTTCCTGACAGGGGAGGGCCATACATGCTTTGAATGTTCCATCATACTCATTTCGGGGAGCTACAGCTTTTCATGCACCAAATTTCTCTCACATGGTTGAAGCCCTGGTGCTTCTTTGTCCAGTTGCAAACCAGGGCACCGTCTGGACTAGAAAAGGGAGTAAATGGAGCTGGGATGGTGCAGTTATCCAGGAGGAACTGCTCAGCATTGAACAGAGTCAGTTTTGGGCCCTCCATGTCACACATGAAAGAAGCAAATTGTTTCTCAGGCCTACTCACTGATGCCCTCACTTTAACATGAAGGGTCTTTTTTTCTCATCCCAGTCTTAGGGAATGGGACTGCCAAAGCCAGGAGTGATGGGCAGTCCGTCTGCTCAGACAAGCCAAGAAATTATCCAGGAACCTCCTGGCTCTCCGGAAAGTCTCTCTTGACTCTGCTCAGGTCAAACTTGACCGAAAATTTTGGGATGGGATTTTTGCCAAGCCCCCAGTGCTGGCTTAATTCTGTGCCCAATGGGGCCAACTTACGTGTTCAGAGTCCCTTTGATAGGGCTGTCTTGATAGCACTAATACACCATAGTGTTAATTTGGTGCGCTGGTTAAAATCTTAATTAAACCCCATTTTGTAAGGTAGTTTTCTGCACAGTAAACATAAAAAATTCCTCCAGCTGCTTGGGCAGCATCTTTCCTCCTGATGGCTGCATTAGTGCATTTACAGACATCTGTGTCTTTTAAAGAAGTAAATAAGTCTTTGCCTTCTTGGCTCAGGGCGGAATTCAGGTTGTCTTTGCTTTCCACAGACAGATAACACAGTTTTGCAGAGTCTGCTCCCTGCTATTAAAATAAAACCTTTCCTTGCCTGTCCATTGGTTTTTGGAGTAGCTAAATAGTGGCAGCACTGCAAAATAGAAATCAGAACTGTTAGCAGGAGCGGGGGTGAAGTTCTCTTTTCTGTCTGCAGTGTTCAGTCTGGTTCTAGCTGCTGTTTCTCACCAGATATTAAGATCTTTCTCTCCTATCCTGGGATCTTTCAGCTGTCAGATATGAGGACATACAGTAGCTGGAGCTCTGATACAACCTATATATGACATTTCTAGTTTCTTACATAAATTGTTACTTCTCTGAAAGCGGACTTGGAATAACACACTGCTTCCTTCTAATGGTTCTCTGATTCAGAGGAAAATGTCATTATCAATATAGGCACACAGTCTTGGATATCTTCTTACTACATACCTTCATTTTTCATGTTGTGGGATTTGAAGAAATGATCTTTGCAGTGAAGATTGAGCCGTGTTAAAATGCCTTTGGAGTCTCAGGTGGAGAAGTATCTTCTGATTCACAGTTTTTGCTCTGCTGGAGCTTTTCCAGCTCTTGACCTTGTGCTGTATGTTGGCCTCAGAAACGCTGACAGGTCTGGCTGTATTAATTAGCACAGCTAATTAACTGCCTGTCCACATCTCTGCATTGGCGTCGTTAATGGTTGTGTTGGTCGCTTGCAGAAGAAATGAGCCAGGACTCTCTGCTGGCTACTACATAAACACCCTTCAAATCCCTGTGGTTATAAAAGGTGTTTCTTGGTGCCACATTTCAAATATTACCTGCCAATAGGTGCCAAATTAGGATTTCTTTTAAACCACAGTTTCCGAGGTCTTTGCGTGGTAGTTTCACTGAACCATTGTGGTTAAAGTGGGGAGGACATTGGTAAAAGACCGAGTCAGTCTTGACTTCTTTTCTTGTTTTGATCTTGTTTGTTAATCTAACAAAACAATGATTGAAATCTCAGTACTGAAGTGCTCTGATCTATGCTCTTTATTTCACCCAATCAGCGCTTAAAAAGACCATAGAGTATTTGAAGCTGGACAAATTCATAATAGAAGATGTACATTCTTACTAGGGCCATTGACTTCAAAGCAGTTTACCTATATTTAGGGTGAATTCTCCCTTGCTCAGTGCATCTTTGCTTCAGCTGAATGATTTTCTAACAGAAAAGCTCCAGCTCAACCAGAATATATGGCTTAATGCAGCAATTGTTGGGTGAAATTGTAAAGGTCTGTGTCATGCATGAGATCAGCGATACAACATAATCCTCTCTTTTACCCCCCCCCAAAAAAAAAAAAAAGAGATCTGTGTCTCTGTGACCTTAAGTTTTGGGTTTTAAATGTCATTCTTTCTACTCTACCCAAATAATGGCAGCAGTGCTGGAGCTCTAATTAGCCCAAGTGGTTGCACACTCCGAAATTGCTGTTGCCCTGTGGCTACAGCCACATTTTTACTTATAGTCCTTTCCTCTGAGGCTGCCTGCTCCGCTGGCTGGTGAAACCCACAGCAATAAGAGAGGAGGAATGCTCTTCCCCAAGCTCATTAGCGATGGAAATGTTCTGGAGAACAAAGCAGAGCTGGTTTGAGCTCTGGGGGGATGTAACTGGTGCCATATCGGCATGAACATCTCCTGCAAGGGGGGAGAGGACTTGAGGGACTTCATGGGCCTGTGGAAGAGGGGATGGTGGCTGGCCTGTTTTGTTGAAGCCCCTGAGGCAAGAAGACGTGGTCTCTGACCAGCAAAGCGATGGTCTGGTGGTGTTAAATTAGAAAATGGGTGTGGTTTTGGCTTCTGAAACCCTCTATAGGTAAACTAGCAGCACATGTTGGCCTTTATGGCACAAGCCTGGGACACCCCAGCCACCCCCAGACCAGGTCCAGGGGGGAATCTGGTCTCCCCTGTGCTGTGGCTGTCAGTGTTCCTCATTCCCATGGGGATCAGAGCTTCTTTAAAGGCAGAAGCTACTGTAGAAGTGTGTTGTCTGTTTAGTGGGGCAGTGTGGGACTTCCTTTTTTGCTCTAGACGGTAGAAATCCTTAGTCTCCCTTCAGCATTACGTGTCTGACTATTATTTGACATGCCTGTGCTAATTGTTTGCCCATGCTTCGGACCCTGCATCTTCCAGGGGAGCCAAGCTCTCTAAAGCTACAGCCTGGCCCTCAGGAATGTGTGGGAGATGTGATAAAAGGAGAAAACCAGCCCACAAAGCAGGGAGCTGGGGTTCTCCAGCAGCCTCTTCCGTCACATGAAACGAAGGCCACAACAGCAGCTCCCACCAGAATTGAAGTCACCATCCCAATACCCCTGGATATGTACCAAGACTCCAGAGCATCCGAAGACAGCAACGAGTTGTGGGATCAGCGAGGCAGAGAAGGCATTGGTGTGGAACCAGCCCTGGGAGTGGAGCTTGGTCGTGATGTGTGCACTGAGGGCTTGGCAGGAGCGGGTGGCACAGATGGCTCCCGTATTAAAGATGGGCCATCTCCTTTGTATACCAGAGCTCTGTTAAAAGAAGATGGCAGTGGACGGGAAAGAGATGAGGACCGTGATATTGATGAAACTTCTCAACAGGATTTGCTTTCCCTGGTGGGACAGCATGGTTCACCAGGACCTGAAATGGATGTGTGTCCAGCAGCAGCCAAGGAAGCTCTTGAAGAACATGCCTCTGAAGAAAACAAGTCCAAAGAAGTCCTCAGAGACATACCAAGAGAGGCACTTCTTGTTGAAGCTGAATCTCATAAAGAAGCAGAGGACCAAGCGGAGAGGAGAGAGCCATTGAAGGGAGAAGAACACACAGATGTCACCCAGTCAGAGCCTTCTGAAATCATCTCCCAAAAAGAAGCTGAGCCTGGGGAGGGAGAAGATTCTGGACCCTTAATAGGAACAGCCAAAGTCCCTTGTGAATTAAAAGATTCCGTGGAAGACAAAGATGCTGCATTGGAAGAGGCCGTGCCAGATACAGGAGAACGCCGGACGCCCAAGAAGAAACCTGGTGACCAAGTTGCAGATAAAGCTGTCAGTCGTGTCCCTTTCCTAAAAGGTGTGTGCAAGGTTTGCCTGCCCTCAGCTCACGTGGCCGGTGGCTTGCTCACCACAAGGGCTGCCTGAACGAATCCTTGCTGCCACCTCTCCAATCCTGCTGCTTGGGACATGGCCTGGAAATTTGCTGTGAACTGATCTACAAAACGCCGCTGCTTCTTTCTCCCCTCCCTCCCCTCTTTAGTTTAATCCTGGATGTCCCGGTGTTTTTCCCAGACCCTTATGCTTCGGTTTTGCGTCCCTTGCATGGTGCTGGCGTGTCCCCGATCATGCTTTATTGACCTGGTTTTGGTTTGATTTTCTTGGATCTGTGGGGTGGGCGCCTTAACTCGCACCTGGCACCTTCCTGGAGAAGATGAAGATGGGATGGATGTTGTCCTGGCATGTTGGAGTGGGACTAACCCCGCATACGCTGCAGCTTCTTCCAGCAAGACATGTCATCTGGTTTGCATGTGTCCACTCTCCGCTCCAATAACTCTTTGTATTGGCTTTCCTAAAGAGGGAGGAAAAAACCAGGCAAGTGAGATGGCAGGTCTAACCATGGAAAAAAAAAAACACGTTGGTCCTATTCCTTGTACTTTTTCCCTTAAATAACCACTACTGACTGCTGCTGGAGGCAAGGTCTGCAGCTGGCTGGACCTTTGCCTGCTCTGGGGCTCTTACAAAGCATCCTTCTCCCATCCCAGTTCTGGACAGCGTGTCCTTGGGTGGTCCAAGATGATGGGAAACCTGGCTTTTGGGCACATCTAACACCCTGTGTGAGTCTATACTGGGCTGGAAGTGCAGCAATTTCAGTTTTTGCCGTCTTGGGTGAAGCTCTGTGTTCACCATCCCTATCAGCAGAGCAGCTCTTAGACCTTTTTCTTTCTTCAAGAGCTATTTTCCACCTTTCCTTGGGGGGTCAGAGGGGTGTCATCAGGAGCCCTACTCAGTGGCTAAACATGGGTTTTGCAGTGAGTTGTGTTAAACTGGGACAGTAGAACATGTGTTAAAACCTCAGGTCTGGCTTGTCCAGGGCCTGGCCTGGGGGAAGCTCTGCCTTTCACCTCCAGAATTGAGGTTCAAAATCCCAATTCCAATCCCAAAAGCTGATTTGGCTTCTCCCATTAGCCTGGAAATCCCTCTCACCACCTCTCTGGTTTGCAGCAGGGAGAAACGTGCTTTTTGCACGGGGGTGTGGGGCGGGGGATTGATGAAGAAATTGTTGATGGAGCTTTTTTTCCCTTGGAGCTAAAGCTCATCATAACATATTTCTCATTTGTTCACTACCTTAATTAGCCAGCGGGGAAGCTTCGCACACGGTGCTGCAGGGCATTGGCATGGCTTGCTGTATCTCTGGCGTCGGAGCCTGAAAACGATGGGAGATTGGGGATGCATTGCCCAGAGCCAACCAGTTTCTGATTCAATAGGAGGAATTTCTTTAATTATCACAGAATTATAGAATGCTTAGAGTTCGAAGGGACCTTAAAGATCATTGAATTCCAACCCCCCTGCCATGGGCAGGGACACCTCCCACTAGACCAGGGTGCTCAAAGGCCCATCCAGCCTGGTCTTAATTAAAAATTAAATAATTATTTAATGGTCTTTTCCTTCAGGCAGAGATACTTTCTGGCTGTTCAGCTCCAATCTGGAGTTTGAACTGAATTTGGGAAGGGGGAATGCATCCAGCAGCTCTGGGAGCGGCTGCTGGGATGGGTCAGGGTCCTCAGTGCTGGATTAACAACATCCTTCATGTCACTGGGAAAGGGCTGACCCCCTCCCTCAGGGCAAGTTTCCAAAACACTGAGGAGAGAGTATCAGCAGCTTTTCCTCCCAGATTAGGGAGGAATTAGCTGAAGACTGGGAAAAGGGGCTTTGTTATGAGTGCCGAATAGTACAAACATTACTTCCTCCCTGTTTCTAATCTCCTAATTAGCAATACTGCAGTCTGTTGTAGGCTAAGGGGGCAAAACACTGAAATATTGTCAGTTGCTCTGTGCTCGATAAGAATCAAGTAGGACAACAGCTAAAACTTTAAGACCCTCAGGGTCTGACCCAGATGGAAGGTGCAGGAGAGGCAGGAAGCAGTGCGTCAGGAGAGAAGGGAAGCAACAACAGCCAGGCATAAAAATGCTTTGGTAAAAAAGCCAGGTATAAAAACACCCTGAACAACAACTTGAAATGAGATCACGGGCTGCCTAGTGCAGTTAGGATTGGGTTATCTTTCAATTTTGGTCTTTATATATATATATATATGGTTGGTAGAATCCATGGGTGTGTTAGAGAGGGAGATTCATGTTTAGGGTTGAAGAGAACTGTTCTGTCCCGAACCAAACAGACGCTACTGGAACTGGGTGCAAATCTGGGCAAAAAGGTCTCGTACAAGCCTTGTTGCCTGTGTCTGCTGCTCCAGTGATGACTAAGGCACTGTGGCCCATGCGCAGGATCATCTGTTAAGCCAGAAAGAATGTGTTTACTACGTGGAAGTATTTTTGCAAGAAATGAGCGACTTTGTCTAATATTTCTAAGAATAGTATTTAATTTAAAGGAGAGCAGGAATGTGGAACACCGACCCAGCACACGTGTTGTCATAGAGCAGACATTACCACCTCTCTACGTTTTACTGACCAGTCCCAAGAAGTGTAACTCTGCCTTTCCATTTCTCAGGTCGTATTGATGGCAAAGACAAGGAAGGGACTGAAGCTGAGGAAAAGAAACCGAAGGTAAGCCCAAAAATAAAACCAGAGGTGACCTCAACCCGCTCAGTGCTATGCATGTTCCTGGCTCCCTCTCCTGCTCTCCTGGGCTGCAGTTGTGCCTCTTAGGATTCCTTCCCATTATATTCCATTCTTCCATCCGTCTTTCATAAGTTTTTTTTTATTTTTGTCTTCCCTCACCCCGTTTTGGATGGTGCAATCCATGGAGATCTCTGAGGGTGAGGAAGGAAACCAAAGCTAAATCAAACCTGTGGCTTATGGGGGTTTGGTGGGTGGTTGGAGAGATCATTTTCCCAGCCCAAGACTGGAAAGCAGCCAGGTGGCTTTGCTGGTGAACACACACAAACCGGTGTGAAAGCAAACTCAAATCTGCATTGGGCTGTACTGGGGACAAACATGAAAAGAGCAAGAAGTGTAATTAAAAAATTAAATTAAATTAAAGAACCTAGGCCTTGCAGGCGGTGTGTTCTGGGTAAGGATCAGGTTTAAATTAAAACAGATTAAGTAAATTGTAGAAGTTTAAAGGTATCTGTCACACTGCTGATTTCATAGAATCATAGAATCACAGAATAGTTTGGGTTGGAAGGGACCTTAAAGCCCACCCAGTGCCACCCCCTGCCCTGGGCAGGGACACCTCCCACCACATCAGGTTGCTCCAAGCACCCTCCGACCTGCCCTTGAACCCGTCCAGGGATGGGGCAGCCACAGCTTCACTGGGCAGTCTGGGCCAGGCTCTCACCACTCTTAAAGTGAAAAATTTCTTCCTAATATCATTTGGAGAAGGTTCAGCTCAGCTGGCCATTACCCCGGCTAGTGCCTGGGTGAGATGATGGACAAACTCTTGGGCAATTTAATGGTTGAAGAATTAAAGATGAGAAAATATAATTATTTTCAAACAGTGTAAAACTGGATCTTTCTCTAGTGAGGTTTGGCAGGATTGGGTCAGATTAGACATTTGATATGATACCAAGCAATTGTCTAGGTAAAAAAAAACAGTGATCCATTAATGATGAAGCAGATGTGGTGGGTTTGGGTGACCTGGGAGCAGGCACCTGCATCTCCCTGGTGTTCATGGTGCTGCATCTGCAGCATCTTTGCCAGCGGAGCACATAGAGAGTTTGGGAATAAGTAGAGACGTATTGCACCTTCTAATCCAATTTTATATTAGTGATCCCCTTTTGTTTCCCTTCCATACTCATTTTTTGTGTTCCAATTTTATTTTTTTTTTCCATGTTTAAGAAATCCTCACCTTCCACTGCCAAACCCCCAGGTGCTAGACCCTCCATCCCCCCCCAGCGACACATCTCCTCTAGCACAACCCCTTCGAAAACACCCTCCAGCCCTGCTTCCACCTCCAAACGCATCTCATCTGTCACATCCCGACCTGCCAGTACGGGAGCGCAAGAAATGAAAGGCAAGGTAAGGAAATGGGATGTGAGTCAGGCAAAGCTGTCTTGGGGGACACCTTAAAGCCTTCTTGACAGGTCTGGCAGGGGCATCTCCGTCTCCCGTTCAGCGGAGAGGGTGGGATTGAGCTTCCACTTCTCCTTCCAGTGGCCCTGACCAGTCTTGGCTCCAGTTTTGGTGTTTGAATCAACTGGGTCCATCTCATCAGTATGTAGACCCCTTGGGTTGTGTTACAGCAAAAATATCTCATTGCAACCGGGTGCTCCCTGGTCTCTCTGAGTAATTTCCAGGTCTTTTTATGCTCTTTTGTGCACTTCTTTGTCTCACAGCTTTATGCTGCGTTGTGTGGATGCCTTGGCTGTAAACAGCAGATGTATTTGAGATGTGCCAGAGCCAGATCTGCTGGCTACACGGAGAATAGGAAATGCGTGCACATCCGTGGCTATTCTGCAGTGTAAAAAGTGGCTTGGAGTTTCCCTGTGGGGTGTTTAGTCACACAAACACACCCGTGGTGAGGGGGAGAGTGGATATTGCAGGTCGCAGACTAGGGGATATGTTTTTCCTGCAGTAGGGATGGCGATGGCTCTGCTCTGCCTCCCTGCTGCCTTGGGACCAGTCAGTGTGTAAATTGTTACTTGCATGTTTTTCATGAGCTTTTGCTCATAGACCAGCATTAGAAACTCATCAGAAAGAGGATGTGTCTTAATTTACTGATTTGGGGAAGCTTTTCTGCGGGACCAGAAGAGAATAAATAGCATGTTGTTATTTACGTGCCATTACAGATTGTGTATGTTACAGCAGTGTGTTCTGGGGGGGATAAATGAGGAGCTTCTTTGGGTTTGGAGTCCAGCCCTGTATCCTGAATGGAGCCTCAATAAATCCGTGGATTTATTTGTCTTCTGTACAAAATTTTAGCAGGACGGGGGGAACAAAATGGAATTTGGAGAACAGGGAAAGGATGGGAAATGGGGTATGAAGAGGCACTTCGAAGATTTGCCTGCTTGTGGGGAAACCAGTGAGAGCTCCTGTGGGTTGTCAGGGTCTAGTGTGGCTCTGATCCATGAGGGGTGATAGCCCATCACCACGCAGATGTCCCCTGCATGAGCCTTTCCTTCTTGTGTCCGCAGGGCCCGGAGATGAGAGGTGGCACGAAGACGGCCACGCCGCGGTCTGCAGGTGGGCAGGCTCAGAGGAACTCCACCAATGCCACGCGCATCCCAGCAAAGACCCCCACGGCTCCCAAGACACCTCCCAGCTCCGGTAGGTGATGGCAGAAGTGGCATCCTGCTGCCTTCCCGTGCCGTCTCTGACTCCAGAAGCTCTGCTCTGGTGGTGCTCCTGGGTTCTCTACAGAATTATTTGGAGATAGTGAACAAATTTGCCCTGGTGCAGGCTGGGGTCATCACATGGTGCTAAGCAAGGGGGGCTGCGTGGTGGTTTGGAGCTGCTCGGCCTCATCCCAGGGCTGTGAGTGCAGAGCTGGGGACAATCCCTCTGAATCAAGCCTTTCTGGATGCTGCTTCCTCTGTTCCCTTCATAGAGTTGTATCCTGGTTTGGGATACACCAGAGTCAGTGTGTAGAAGAAGATGCTTTCTTTATCCCTTTGGAATTTCCTCCAATTTGGAAGATTTAGGCAGCTCCATTTTTTTTAATCCATCTATTCCTTTTCTCTTGGCAATATTTCACAAAGACCAGAGGCAAGAGGATCAATTCTTCGATTGCAGGAATGGAGATTAGCCCATTATTTTCAGAGAAGAAAACCCCAGAAAGCATCAAGCATTGCAAATTTCCATTAAAATGGTGCATTTCACTGCATATATATATTTCATACTTCACCAGAGCTGCATAAAGCCTTAAATCAATTAAATTTCCAGCTTTATTATGTTTAAGTGTCTTTTTCATTCATTAAACAGGCAGAAAGGAGCAGAAAAAACCACCTCCTGCAGCAGCAAAGTCTGAGAAAGGTGATGTATAAGGGTTTTCTTTTCTTCATCCATTTCTTTTCAGGCTGGGGACACTTCTAAGTTGCTCAGTGATCATCCTTATTTAATTAGATAAAATAATTTTGCAAGAATGCTTCCAAATTTCTAATAGAAAAGTGGTTTTCTTTGAGGGTCTTTTGTCTGTAATTCGCTACTGTCACACTTGGGTGGGGAGTCTTACCAGTGATCCAAACGGTGAAGACCATCTTCCTTCCGAGATATGAGGAAATTGCCTTCAATCACAGTTTTCACTTCAAAATAAAGTAGAAGAAAGTGCAGCCATGTCCTCCCTTCTGATGGTCTTCACTGGGAGCACACTGGGAGCAGTGGGTGGGCCCTGGGACCAGGCAGATCAGCACTGTAAAGGCAGAGCAGGGAGCGGGGAAGGAATTTTGTACCCAGGTTGCTTATCTTCTGGTTCTCTTGTCTGCAAACTTCAGGTGAGCAGCCAAAGTCTGGAGACAGAAGCGGTTACAGCAGTCCCGGCTCCCCCGGGACTCCAGGCAGCCGTTCCCGTACCCCCTCTCTGCCCACCCCACCAGCCAGGGAGCCCAAGAAGGTGGCAGTGGTTCGCACACCACCGAAATCTCCTGCCTCCGCCAAGAGCCGCATCCAGCCGTCAGCTGCCCCCATGCCTGATCTGAAAAACGTCAAGTCCAAAATCGGCTCAACCGAAAACCTGAAGCACCAGCCTGGAGGTGGCAAGGTAAACACATGGGCTCTGCTTTCTAGGGGTCTGTCCGTAGGGACAGCGGGTGCTTGACACCACGTCTGGGAAGGGAGAGCAGCCCAGCTGGGGCTGGAGATCCAGCAGTGAGCAGCTGATCTCCAGCCTGATGCTGGTTTTGGAGTTTTTTGGGTTGGGTGCTCATCCTGAAATTACTTGCCCGGCTTAGCGCAGTAGAGCTGTCCCGCAGAGAGAGCTCCAGGGAGCTTGTGATATGGCTTTCATGGAGTAGCACGTCAACGTATGGACTGGCTGCCAGGGAAATGACCTTCCCTCCTGGTGTCCGGTTAAGGGAGAGCACTTTGTGCCCTCCAGCCCTAAAGAGTGGTGAGATCAGGGTTGTGTTTCTGAATCCTGTTCTGTGTGGTCTGGAGCGGTCCCTTCAACGCTGCCTCCATGGCTTCATTAGCAAGCACAGACAGGATGGTCTCCTCCCAGGTTTTTCCAAACATTGTGGGTTTGGATCCAGCTCTGTGGGCAAGGTTTTGGATTGCATTCTGCGATCAGGTGCTGTCTTGCTACGTGATGCAGCATGGCAGGGCCAGACCTGGTGGCACTATTTCAGCCCCTGGTACTTCTCACTCCCAGGGAGGCAGTTTCACAAGCAGCAAAGTCTCCCCGTGCTCCCCAAGTGCTTGGGAACCAGAGTCTTGTGCTAAATTTTGCAAGCCCATCAGGGTTTGGGTGAGGGAATGGTGTGCAGCAGTGTGTGGTTACAGAGCTCCAGGGGTGGTGTGGGCTGCTCAGCACCCATGCCAGCCGCTCTGCACCGCTCCGTTCCACTCTGTGGCCATGTCCTGAGGCTTTTGTAAAATCCTTCTTGCTGGAGACGTGAAAGCACATGGTTGCTCTGACTGGTGACGGCTCAGTGGTTCTTACACAGATGTTAACTGGCAGAACTGCACATCCCATGGCTGGTGCAGTCAGGAGTCCCCATGTGCTTGTGCTTGCCTGCCCCGGGGGGGGTGACACCGCCTTGTACAACTTGTTTTGTGGCTGCTAATGAGACAGAGCCATGAAAAATTGTCCCCGAGTGTGGTGCATGCCATTTTGTGCAATTAGGTAACTCTGTGGCTCTCAATGTTCGACTTTGGCATGGGGGGGAGGCTTTGAGATGGCTTCTCTTCACCATTTTAAATAGCAGCGTGCTTTGCCATTCCCTTATGTGCATTTTTCACCACGACTGGTGATTTACTGGACAATGCACGTTTTCCTTTGCAATATAATCCGGGGGGAGCTCTGGAGGCTGGGCAGGGCTGCTCTGGCCATTGGTCTTGAGCAGAGAAGCACGTGTCCTTCCAGCTGCCTGTGTCCCAGGACCTCAGCCCTCCTGCCCGCTTAGAACAAGACATAAAGTTTTCCAGTTCCCCCACAAAACACCCCTTTTCAGAGATTTTAGAAGGAATCCTTCTATTTACTCTAAATTGGTTAATTTGTTTGCTTGTTCTTTTTAATCCAGCTTTTATGAGTTGTGTTTGTGGGTTTTTTTTCTCTGTCCACTTTTCTTGGGCAGCATGTTTATTGTTGTTACTGGAAGGATGAGAACAGCTGAATTTGGGACAATTCGGTGCTCTTTGCAGGGGAGAATGGCTGGATGCTCTGTCGGGGATGCTCTGTTGAGGTTGCTCTTTAGCAGAACGATGCAGCTGGAGGAGAAGGGCTTGATCCCATAAGTTTTGTCTTAGGGTGGGCAGAAGATGGGCCTGGATTTCAGCCCCCCAGCCTAGGAAAGCAAAAGTACGTGGGGCACACACACCAAGCCACGTCTTTTCCAGTATTTCTGCATTGGCTGAGCATCTTTTTTGTTGCTGGATCACTGAGAGCTGCTCTGACAAAGCCTGGTCCAGCAGAACCGGTTCCTGGTCTGGGGGATTGTGAGTTGGAAACTCACGATTGTGAAGTTGATGTGAACTTGGAAAATGATGCTAGAGGCATGTGTCAGCCATGGTGCTTCTCATGCTAAAGAACCGGGGTGCAGCGAGGAGCTTTCCTTGCCACAGCAGCAGGCTGGGGACATGCTGAAGCTCAACCAGCTTCATGGACCTTGTCATCCAGGGACTGCATGTGCGGTGTGATGTGACGCTGCTCTCTTGCAGGATGCTCTGTCTGTTTTCCTCTCATGAGGGCTGTGCTTCCAATGGGCTTTCTCCTCAGGGAGGACAGGCTTGTCTGTGTGCCTGCTGTTTTTTACCTTCATTTACCTACTTGTGTAGGTTGTAAAGCCCATCCAGTCCACGTAGGAATAGGAGCAAGGGACTGTCTTCATCTTGGTCTTGTCTGGAATAGCTGCTCCTATGCATGGGGTCACTCCAGCGTAGCTGCCCTTATACAACCCAAATAGGAGAAAGAAGCCCTAAAGGGAAACAGCTTAATTAGTACAAAAATCTGTGTGTGGGAGGAGAGGGCATACAGGCCTTGGGACTGGAGGGTGAAGTTAGCATGGTATGTGGTCCCCCTGTGGCACCAGGCCATTTCCAGCCACTTTCCCACCCGAGGGGGCGTGAGGAATGTGCAGTAGAGCCTTCGGGGGTGGTCTGTGCTGCCCCTTTCATCTCATCTCTACAGAAGTTAAGAAAACTGCAGGCATGGGATACCTCCCTTGCAGCATTTGCTTTTTCTCCTTGTAACTGTAGAGGGAGTTTGAGCCCTGCACAGCACAGGGCTCAGGCCTCGTCTCCTAGACCGTGCTGGATGCTCAACTCCTGCTCTCCAGCCTGCTGCCCTGACCAGCTGCCCCAGTTTGCCCAGTTTGCTCAAGCTGCTGGACCACGAGGCCATGTCTGTCTGTTCTAGAGAGGGGGCATGTTCCCTGGCACAGGAGATGGAGCTGAGATTTTTCTTGCAGCTCCATCCTTCCTCCTTCTGCTGGCTCTGCAGAAGCTGAGCCCAGAGCACTGGTGCCTTCCAGCATGTTTGCTGCCCAGAAAGTTCCCCGTTTTGTTCAATGAAATAAAACGGGAATTAGCTGGCTTTTTTGCTGATGTTTCTGGGCTGGAAACCAGGGCTGCTTTGCTAGCCAGACGTATCCAATCTCTAGCTATAACCTGCTCACCTCCATCTTCAGTTTCCATCCCCTGAGTAGACAAATCTCTGTAGCAACCCAGAGGTTCTCCTTTGCTCCTGGCACTGGAAGGCAGGTTCCTGGGTTTAGTGATGTAACGCATGGTCAAGCTGCAGATGGTCATGTTGTTTCTCACGCTCTTTTCTGGCTACCAAAGGTGCAGATTATTAATAAGAAGCTGGACTTTAGCAGCGTTCAATCCAAGTGTGGCTCAAAGGATAATATCAAACACATCCCAGGAGGAGGCAGTGTGAGTACCTTCACACTTTCAATGCACTGTAATACTTCTTATTATAAGTGGCATGTTGTATACACTAAACTGCCAATGCTATCTGCAGCGACCCTGCCGTCAGATAGCTATTGGTGACGTGCAATGACTCTTTTCTGGCTACCAAAGGTGCAGATTGTTAATAAGAAGTTGGACTTTAGCAGCGTTCAATCCAGGTGTGGCTCAAAGGATAATATCAAACACATCCCGGGAGGAGGCAGTGTGAGTACCTTCACACTTTGAATGCACTGTAATAATCCTTATTATTAGTGGCATGTTGTATACACTAAACCCCCAATGCTATCTGCAGCGACCCTGCCGTCAGATAGCGATTGGTGACGTGCTGTCCTTTAACCCCGTTAACCCAAAAGACATGGTTAGATGAACCCTAACGAGTCCTGTACGTGCCTGCCATGGACTGACCCATGTAGGGTCAGAACTAACTGACCCATGTAGAAACCATGTTGGTAACAAAACATCCCGTTAACCCAAAGGTTTTTACACTGCTTGGAAGGCTTAATGCCCCGTTGTCTGCAGGCTGGGTGGCCTCTAGCAGACACTGACGTAGTTGCTGATGCAGTAGATGGATAGATTTATAAGCAAACGCAGTCCCCGTTGCTTAAAGTACTGCTAAATTGCACTTGACTCCGCACGACGTGAAAGCGCAGGTTCCTGCCCGTTCCCATCAGGCAAGTATGTTCCATGCAAATATTAAGCTTCTCCTTGTAATGAATGTGTCCAGCAGTGCCCAGGGAAGGCTGAGCCTAAAGTAATATTGACTGAATTGATTTGAACGCCGGCATTTCCGGCCATTGGCAGAGAAATAGCCGGACTCAGCTTTCAGTTACTGTGCCAGAAACCTGGAGAAACTCCACAGAGGTTGGTGGATTTACCCCAGTCTCTCTGGAGGCAGAGTTTGGGTCCAGAAAGACGACGGACCAAGGAAGGAGCATCACTGAGACCCCAAAGAGTGTGACCCAGGGTCTGTGGTTGCCTGGTCTGTGGCCATCTGAGGAAGCTATTTGGTGGCCCTCAGATGATGCCTGTGGATTTTTTTTTTTTATATGCTGTTTTTGATCTCTGTGGGCGCCCTCCGTGAGAAACCGAGCATTGCAGAGGGCTTGGCATGTAACCACTGGGACATAACTGGGTTTGCAACCTCCATCTTAAATTTGATGCCATTCTGCATTTACTTAACGGGCCAGGGGAGCTGCTTTGTGGAGGTCAGACCTCTGTGAAGTAGATTCCGTGCTTGTTCTCCTCTTTCTTACCCCAGGGTCCTGCACTGGGTGATCTGCCCGGTGCGTGGTGGGCCACTTGTTACACCAGGAGTTAGTGTTCGTCACGAGTCATCTGTGCTGCGGCTGGTAATTAGCCACAGCACGGGGTGATGAGCTCATCCGTTTCTCCACTGAGAGCTCACACCGTGGGCAGTGGTTTGCGGTGGGCTAAGAATTATTTGGATTTTTGGCTGGAGGTTGTCATCCCTCCCCAGGCTGTGCCGGCAGTGAGAACAGTGTGATCACTGCCTGGCTGTGTTGACGTGGAAAACAGCAGCTTAGCTCTGGGTGCGGGCACTGAGGTGGCCAGAGCGTGGCTGCACAGGCTGTCCTGGTGGCAGAGCTGTCCCTTGGGGCTCCTCCGATGGAGGGCAACAAGAGACCACCGGCATTCGATGGCCATCATGTCCTAACCCTCCACCACCCTCAGCGGTGACGCCTGCCCAGCCATTGCTGCTTTGAGAGGAATGAACTCTTGCCACAGTAACCTGGGGTTGGTACCATTTTGGTTTTTTAAAGCCAATTGAATGCTCTGACAAGGTGATTCGTTAGGCAAAAGTTGACCTAAGTGTTCCTGATGCTGAGAGTTGAGATCCCCCAGGTCTCTGGCACTGGTTTCCCAGACAGGCAACTCTGTGCTCCTTTTCCTTCCTTGCTAAAACGGGGAGGAACCTTCTCTGCTCCCCAGCAGGATGGTAAGAGTTAATGGAGTCCTGTCTGTGAAAAAAAAAACCCAAAGGGAACTGGAATGAGGGCAGAAAGTGTTTCCATTGCTGATGGCTTGCTCTGGAAATGGGAGGTCTTTCAGTCCTATGTCCCACTGGTACCTGAATTGCTCGTTGGCCCTTTGGGGTCAAGGCTGGGATTAGAAGGGCACCAGTTGTCCTTTTTGGGATCTGTTTCCTGCCTTCTGACTGAACCAAGCTTTCCTCCTGCTCAGTGCATTAAATGTGTGATCTTTCCCCAACGCTGTCTTCATGTCCGTGTCTGCCATGTGCTCCTGGACCCCAGGGTTGCTTTTCTCCCCTCTCTCTGTCTCCACTCTCTTGTCAAATGTGCCTTTTGGTATGCGTGAGCATCGGAGACAAGGCAGGCTCCAGGACGGTGGGACGGTGGCACCAAACCTCTGTTCCCCACCCCTTCCTTTTGATGGTGGAGGGGGGAGTGTTTCTCAATGGTGTGCACAACCACGGTCCAGTACCAAGCTCTCAGGGTGGTGGGGCCAGTGGACATGGGGCCAACATGAGAATGGAAGGATGCACCTTCACCCCGGGGCTTTTGAGTCAGCTCAGGTGCTCGGGAGTGATGGGGGGCAGTGGCCACGGTGACTCTTTCGTGCTGGCTTGTGGCCACGTTGGCCTGGAGGCTGCCTGGCTGCTTGGAGGAGTGTCAGCTCCTCTGCAAAGGTCCCTTTGGTGCTGGCACATCCTTCCCAAGAGCTGTGAGAGCGGCACACCCGCTGTGGTACGTGGTGGAAACACAGGGAACAGCGTACGCTCCCCTTGAAATCCAGGATATTACTGAGACCCAGACACTTCCCAGTGAGGAGGAACCAGCCTTGAGGTGTTGATGATCCCATTTCTCCTGCACAACTACCTACAGCAACAGCTGGCTCACGCACAGATGTGAGTCCAAACCGAGGGGTCCAGGGTAATTTCTGGGGGTTTGGGGATGTTTTCTCACCCCCTTGTCTCCTGCTCCCGAATGTAGCCAGTGTGTGTGTGCTGTGATTTGCTGTCCCCGACGCACCCGATGGTCCCAGACCTCTCCAAGTCATCAGTGTTTTCCAGTGTGGTGTTTAACCGCTAACGTAACCACTAAACAGCTCCACGTTAACCATCCCTCGTGTCTGCGTCTCGTGTGACCCGATTGTCCGTGCGCAAGAGGCCGCCGGCCCCGTGTCCCGTGTCCCACAGCCGGGGCCGGTCTTCCAGTGGGGTGGTTTAAGTGGAATTACTGGAGCCCACGCTCAGAGAATGAATGGGTAAAACAAATGGAAAAACAGCATAATGTCATGAAATACTGTTCTGGTCCAATATATGATAATTGCCATTTTAATTTATCTTATGATGTGAAACTCCTGCCAGATATTTAGATTTTGCTTTGCTTTTGTTTTTTTTTAACCCTTATTTCCGTTACAGCATTTTTCAGAAATGCATATTTTGGTCACTCTTTTAAAAGTTCTGTGCACATTGATCATTTCTGTTCTTTCAGTTTTTGTGGACATAAGCTTTATGTTTTACACCAGAAAAGGTATTTATTTTTTACGTTTTCTCTCTGGTATATCTCCTCCTTTTGGATGATGTGTATGCAAATCTTAATTAATTACCACTCCACTTTCTCTCTCACTTAAGCACTTTAAAATTGCCTCTACTTCCCCCCTCTTGTGGAGAGGTGATCTTGTGCATGCTGACATGTTAAGAGAGGCTACTGCACACGGGCATTAATGATCTCCCATTTCCGATGACAGTTTCTTTTGTATTATTAATCTTACTGGGGTTTAAGCTGTCCTTTCCCTTGAATCCAGATCAGGTGCCGGTGTGTGTTGTGCCTCCCCCTCCCCAGGTTTGCCCGTGGTGGCGACAAGCTCATTGCCTTTTCCTTTCTTGTATGGACAGGTTCAAATCGTTTACAAGCCAGTCGACCTGAGCCACGTGACATCCAAATGCGGTTCCCTGGGCAACATCCATCACAAACCAGGTACCCTTTGACTCAGAAAAAGGGGAAAAAAAAACAGGTACCCTTTGACTTAGGAAAAAAAGGAAAAAAACAGGTACCTTTTGACTCAGGGAAAAAGAAAAAGGAAAAAAAACAGGTACCCGTTGACTTAGAAAAAAAAGGAAAAAAAAAAACAGGTACCTTTTGACTCGGAAAAAGGGGGGAAAAAAAAAGGCACCCTTTGACTTGGGAGAAAAAAGGACCGTGTGCTGGTCCTTGGGACTCACAGGCAGCATCGTGGTGTGCATCTGGAGATGGGGAGATGATTTGGGGTTGTGCAGGGAACAAGGGGAGGCTCGTAGAACACTGACCAGAGCATCAGAGTGAGCCCCCAGGGTGGACAGTGGTCCATCATTGCCAGACCCTGATGGCTTGGTAGCTGGGGAGGGATCTGGTGTGATCCATGGACACCCTTGTCTGTGCCAACACATCACTGGGACTACTGGTGTTCAGGGCAGCATGATTAGCTCCCTACCCTTGGTTCTCTAAAACACTGGATGTCTGTAAGCTCTGCACAGCATCCTTTGGGAAATCTCTTTACCCTGCTTCCCATTTTCTCTGACTCCTGGGTGTTCCAGGTGACCACGGGGTCCCTCTTGCTGCCATTTCCCTGGTCCTCGCCCTCTTCTCACCCTCAGGGCAATTTGGTTGAGCCACCTCTGAGGGACAGCTCAGACCTCAGCACTTTCTCTCCAGCCTGCCCTAGGCTGGCACAGGAGCTAACTCAGCTCATGCTCTTCCCTTCCAGGAGGTGGCCAGGTGGAGGTGAAATCTGAGAAACTGGACTTCAAAGATAAGGTGCAGTCGAAAATTGGGTCCTTAGATAACATCAGCCACGTCCCTGGAGGAGGAAATAAAAAGGTAAAGGGGCACTGGGTTGGGAACAGGCCGGCTGTTCTGCCGTGGGCATCTCTCTGCCCTGGGAGCAGGAGGGTGAGGAAGGGTGCTTGAAGTGTGGACCTGGAGGAGGTCCTGCTCCTCCAGCTCATCTTCAGACCGTGTGGCTCCTCCTCTCTGCTTACCAGGCAGATTTGCTACCCATGGTCTAGCGTGGGGTGGGCTGTGCACACTCATCCTTCAGAGGACAAAAAAGCCCTGCCTGGGGACAGGCTGCTCGGCCAGAGGTGGGCAAGGGCTGGGGGCTCCTGGCCTGCACTTGCCAACCTGTAGGACGTTTGCACAGCTTGTGGCAGAGCGGTAAGGCTGGCAGTCTGTCCCCTTTCTGGTCACCTGAATGAGTGTGAATGTACGTGAGATCCTCTCCTGTGGTTTCCTGCTCTTTTCTGCTCTTCTCTGAAGTTTGTGCAGAAACATGTTTGTGTCTCAAACCTCTCACATTAAGGGCTGCGACTGCTCTTGCGCTCTGCGTTGCCAGTTGCTCCCAGTGGTGTGGCCCAAGGCTGGCAGCTCAGGGTGCTGCCTAGGTATTGGTTCCCTGGTGAAAGTGGAGCATTAAAGGCTTAGCTTTATTTAGAAAAGGTGACTCTGCAGTGGGCTGTCCCTTCAGAAGGAAGGTGATCTCTTCCTTTGAGTCTCGGTCTCAGTTGAGCCCAGCCTAGAACTCTGTGGGGAGTTTTGTGTGTTTGGGGGGATTTAAATTGAAACCCAAAAGCCAATCAGGTGAAATACTGAACTTGGGGTGGGCCGTTCCTGCCGAAGGCTTTGATGGTGACTTCCCAGTAAGTCTCAGCTGAGTAAAATGTGGCCAAGACCTCGCCCGGGGACAGCCAGGTCCCCTGCAGGCGGGGAGCAGGGAGCTCAGGTAAGCACAGAGTTGAGACTCCAGCCTGGTGACACCCCTGGTTGAATTTCTCCAGGGAAAAGCGGGTTTTATCTTGTTTTTCAAACACTTTTTTTTCCTCAGTGGGAGGGGAAGGTTCTGTTTTGGCTCCTCTATGCTGGCACTTTGTTGTTTGTTGGGTTTTCTCTGTGCACCTCCCAGCTCTCCATCTCCCAGCGGCGCGCTGGCCTCCGGCTGAGGGATCGCTTGCCTTCCTTACCCTTCTCTCGCTGCTGCTACGCATCAGACTGCCCTGTGCTTCACTAAGCCCGTTTTCATCGTTTTTACGATTCCAGTGATGATTCTTTCATATCTTTGGCACGTTCACTGGGCCATAGTTTGAAGAACTTGCCCTTTAGAGGGGGGATTTATCTGCAAGGGTGTGAGCCGGCAGTCACATCGCTTGCCTGAGCCTTCCTGCGTGGCAGTTGCCCATGTCCTGCCTAAATCCACAGCTGGAGGGGGCTGGCGGTGTCACTGGGGTTCACAAGCCACCTCAGATTGCTTCCCTTCTCCACCCCGTTCCCATTCACACCTCGGCACTGGGGGCCATCATCAGGCAGTGCTGCTCTGAGGTGGGACACTATTCACAGAGAGAGGACAGGACACAGTTGAGCCCCATCAGCCCCTCATGTAGAGCAGCCATGGGTAGCTCCACTGCCCCTTCCTCAGCCTTTCCCATGTCCCTAGTCCCCTCCTTTGTGACACGGAAGATGCAGATTTGGACACATCACAGAATCATAGAATGGTTCGGATGGACCATGGACCTTAAAGCCCACCCAGTGCCACCCCCTGCCCTGGGCAGGGACACCTCCCACCACACCAGGTTGCTCCAAGCCC
>JAOQGH010000011.1:3222438-3235957 GCA_025769975.1 Gallinago jamesoni | reverse complement strand
CCCCTCAGCCTTCTCTTCTCCAGGCTAAAGAGTCCCAGCTCTCTCAGCCTTTCTTCATCAGGGAGATGCTCCAATCCCTGAATCATCTTTGTTGCCCTACACTGGACTCTCTCCAGTAGTTCCCTGTCCCTCTTGAACTGGGGAGCCCAGAACTGGAGGCAGGATTCCAATTGTGGCCTCACCAGTGTAGAGCAGAGGGGGAGAATGACCTCCCTCGACCTACTGGCCACACTCTTCCTTACGCAGCCCAGAGACGGATGGGAACTGGATTCCAAATCTGGAGTCAGGAACATATGGATCAGGATCAAAGGCAGAGGTACAGACAGTCCTCCTTGGATGTCAGCCATTGAAGAAAGGGGGCTGACCCTTTGATCCCTCAGCTTTTGTACTGAGCACGGGGCAGACGGGATGGAATACCCCTGTTGGTCAGTTCTGGGTCACCTGTCCTGTCACCTGTCACCACTCCTCCAGGCAGGTGGGACTCCTTTGTGCTTTTCCATTTCCAACCCTCCAGTGAGACAGATAATAAAGCGAGCTGACCTTGGTTATTACAGCAACAAGAGCCTCTCTGCAGACCTCTCTTTGGCTTTAACTACAAACACAGGCCTTATCACTCTGAGAAGGAACAGTTTTCTGCCCAACGCGCTGTTACTTTCAGAGGGTTAGAAGAGGCCTAGCTAAGAAGTGAAGTTACTGAACAGAAAGTCGGTTCTGTTTTATCTCAAACCAGGAGAGTTGGTCAAATGACGACCAGGTCTAACAGAGTTCTCTGGTAACCCTGCACGTGATCGTCTGGATTCCAGGGCCTATTAGAATCATAGAATGAAATGGGGTTGGAAGGGACCTCTGGAGATCATCCCGTCCAACCCCCTGCCAGAGCAGGTCCACCCAGAGCAGGTCCCATAGGAACGTGTCCAGGTGGGGTTTGAGTGTCTCCAGAGAAGGAGACTCCACCACCTCTATAGGCAGCCAGAGAGGGGTGAGGACATGGGAGGGGATGGTCTGAGCCCAAGCAGAAAGAGCTGTAACACTTCTCTACAAGGAGAGTAATCCTGTAGTGTTAGGACCCAACATGTCTCATCTGAAGCTCTTTGAGAAAAGGACGTTCCTGCAGGATTCACAGCCCAAGTAAATCCTGGCAGAAAAATGAAGCTTTTGTCAGAAAACCCATGTGTCTTCACCACTGAAGGTATCTCATGTACCTCCACGCTCGGCTCTGCTATCTCAGATCTGACTTCCAAGAATCCGAGCTATCTCAGCACATCAAATCTACAGAGGGACGGGCTGCAAGAGAGAAATTTAGCTTAAATCCTCAATTTCAGGTCAAGCCGAAAGCCAAGCAAATAGAGTATGACGCTAACCCGCCTGATGTGGCACCTCAGTCACCTAAGGGAAGCTGTGTAAGGAGCACACCTCAGAGCAGGAGCAACCCAGGCCCGGCCGGGTCACAGCCATCTCTGAGCAGGCAAACCCCTGGTAATTAGCTGGGTAAGGGAGGCATTTTGGGCCTCAGGTTTCGGGGGTAATCCCGAGTACCGGTCCCCGTTTAACGCTGCCGTCTCCCACGTGTGCTGTACCGCTCTGAAATTCAGCAGATGCTACTTTTGCTCACATTCCTCAAGCTTCATTTCTCCCCGATCCCGACCTCAGCCCAATGACAGAACACTCATGAGATTATTCAGTGTATTTTTTGGGCAGACAGAATCATAGAATGGTTTGGGTTGGAAGGGACCTAAGGGATCATCTAGTTCCAACCCCCCTGCCCTGGGCAGGGACACCTCCCACTAGAGCAGGTTGCTCCAAGCCCCATCCAGCCTGGCCTCGATAGGCCAAGGTAGACCATGAAAACCTATTAAAAGGAACAGCAAACTATTCCACCCTCAGGAATCCCACAAATAAGCCTTATTTTCTACACTCAGCTTCAAACTTTACATTTGATCGCCAAATACCTAAGTCTCCTCCAAAACCCAGCTCTCTTTTACATGCCCGAGGGTCAAAATCCTAGTTTGGAAAAGCTTTAAAACTTTTAGGGTTAACAGGAAAACTACTGAGACATGAATTTATCTTCTCCAGCTGCACCAATGAGATCATTTTACACCAGCACTCGAGGTGTGATGTGACCCCCATCTGCTCTCCTCCCCCAGTGTGGACCAGCAGAGATGGTTCTCCTTCCCAGGCCCCACAGGAGGAATAAAGCTCCTCACCCCTCAGAGGAGGACACGGAGGCAATTAGGAGCTGCCATGGGAGTTAGAAATTGCATCTAGATAATCTCGGAGGGCAAGAAGAAGGGATTCAAGACCTGTCCCTTAGTCTCAACGGCCGGTATCTAAACCCCCTCCAGAATTTCCCCACCCATTCCAGGGACTGGAAAGCCCCAGCAGATCCCAGGCAAACAGGATGGAGAGAACTGGGCTGGAGTCAGCTGTAATTAACTGGGGGAACTTGACTCTGAGGAAAAAGCCAGGAAAAAGCATTTTGAGTACCTCGATGTTTAAAGCTCTGGTTTAGTCCCGTCCGTTTGACAAGGACGGGTTCCCACAGGGCACCGACAGCTCCGGGGCCACCACTCCTGGTTTGTGGGGACATGTCCCAAAGGACAGAGAGACAGGCCAAGCCAGTCCTGGAAGGATGCTGCCAGCAAGGCTGCAACATCACCAGTATTAAACTGGTCTGTTTTTGGCAAAACAGCCTCTTCTCTTCGCTAATCTTTTGCTTTCTCCTGAAAATTCATCCCATCCCAGCCAGCCCACACGTCTGCGGAAGGAGGAGACAGGTCAGAAGGAAGGAGAAAAATGCCTGACAAAACGTTGTCAGCAGAAAATGATTTATTTGCTGGCTCGTCACTGTCCTGCTATCAGCACCGGGGGCTGTGCAGCCGAGTGACACCGTCGCCGGTCCTCGGCCAAGCGGTGCAGGCCTCCCGGGGACCGGCAGATGGCAACCGCACGGAGCCCCGGCTCTCAGCCTCCCCACCAAGGTTATTACATCATCTGAAAATTCCCAGCGAGAAATCAGATGAACCAGAAAAAAAAAAATTTTAAAAAAAAAAAGAGAAAAAAAAAATCGCAAGAGCTGAAAGGAAGGGGACAAAGCGCTTCCGAAGCACAAACACAAAGGGTTAAAAAGCCGCCATGCCTGCGTCCCGCTTGCCAGAAGGATAAATGATCTTTTTCCTCCCTCCTGCTGCCTGGCGGGCTTTGCCCTTGGCAAACTGCACCGGAGATCCCCGGCTGCTGGCACCGGCAGAGCCCCCGGAGAGCCGGGCTCAAAGCGAAAGGCAGCACATGCTCAGAGCTCCAAGGGCAGGCTCCTTCCAGCAACCTCCCTCCAGAAGGGCTTCACCCAGCCCCTGCCCACCCACCCGCCTGGGTCCCAAGGTGAGCCCCCAAAATAACCGCGGAGGAGCAGCACCAGCAACCTGGATTAACGCTCACGGGGCTGGGAGACACCTCGATGCAGACAAACCATGTCAGGCAGAGCCATTCCCCACCTGAACACCCTACCTGGCTTTACCTCTGGATAAAAAAAAAAAGTATCCCCATCCCCAAAAATCAACCCTAGCAAAACTACGTTAAGTGTCAGTGAAAAAGTTAATCCAAGGCAGGGAAGGGGATTTCCCTATAGGTTTTTTTAAGCTTTACACCGTCTAGTTTTAAAAACAAAGTTTTTAATCTCGGCGCAGCCAGGATGGACCTTTCCCCACGTGAGCTGGCTGCAGCTGACCCAAAGGAAAAGGGAAAGGGAATGTGGGATGAGATAATTTGCCCGGTGGCCACGCTGCAATGGGACACAACAGGTTTTCTCACCGCTTCCGAGGATATTAGATTTAACACCAAAGAGGGAGGATTCCATGTGCTGTGAAATTAGGAAATAAGTTTCTGCTTCAGAAGTTCAGTGCATGAAGCCCATTTAGCATTCCTGAACATGTCTTTCGGGAGGGGGGGAAGGGGATGATTTAGTTTTTAAAAATAGCACCAATTTACTATTTTTGTCTCTTTTAAATATAGTGCTAGCGAAAGATGCCAGATTAATTGTTCCCAGACACTCCGTGCCCAAAGTCTGTGCAAAGCTGGAATTTAGGCTCAAAGACACCCAGTATCTTGACCCAGACCAACCACTTTGTGTCCCTGTGAGATGCAGGGACACACACCTTCCTCTCAGTGGTACCAGTGGTGTTTCACACCCCAAGCAGCTCCCACCCAGGAAAGGAATTGCTACGATCCATTTATCTCCTGATAAAAGAGCCAGTTCCTATCGTTTGTGGCTCCCTATTTTGTGATCGGAGAAAGAAGATGACAGATGGACACCAACCTCATGGAAGCCAGTAGTTTTTGTTTAAAGAACAGGCTTGTGTTTAATTTGGTAGGTTAGGGAGTGAAAGATTCTGGAAACTACTTCTTTTCCCTTGGGAAAAGTCCCTACCCATGAAATCTGTGAATACCCCCCGGTCAGGAGTGGTTAGTTATTCCTCTTAATGATGATTAACCCTGACACTGTAACACAGGGAAACGAGTGCCTTGCCGGGAACATCCCTTCTCGCTGTACCCTCTGAACCATGGAAGATAACTTACATCTCCTTACAAGGTCAAAAAAAATTTCCTCTGACTTAAATCAATCCACAAATAATTTTACACAGATGAATCAACTCTGTGGAAGCAAATATTTCTCAAGGGGTTTTAGCACCGACAACACCAGCCTAAGACCCAGGTCCCAAAAGGACTCCAGGCTCCGCTTGGTCTCTTGGAGCCGAGCAAGGAGGCTCCAGTTCAGGTTCCCATAACACAGGTCACAGCAGAGATGTGACACTTTCCCAAACCCTTCTGCTCCAGTAAATGCTTTACTCCTAAAAATACCTGCAGAGGAACAAGCTTGGTTGAACCCAAGCAGATCTTGCACTTCCTCTGGAAGCCCAGGATGGAGGAGCAGGCTCTGGACCCCCCATCCAAGCAACCCTTGTGTTCTCAGCACCCAGTTGGAGAACTCCCCGTCCGTGGGTGCTGGGCTTACCATCCGGGAATGACAGGACAGGATGGATACAGGAGTCCAGCTGGGAGAGACGCTCCAGCAAAGGGGCATCGTACTGGATTTCCAGAGTCGTCGAGCTCCGGGTGCCACAGAGAGCGCACGAGGGGTTCACGTCACAGCTACACCGCGCCAGGCTGTTACGATGGACCTGGGACAGAGGGGAGAACAGCGTCAGTATTTCAGAGATCACCATGCCTAAGGGCTCTCCTCACACCTTCCCCTTTGGCAGCTCGTGAAAAAAAACATCCTAAAGGCTGTTCGGGGTTTTTTGTTTTTTTTATACCTTTTCTGAAAGCTGTTCATTAAGTCTGGACTCATAAAAGGAGGCTTTCACTTTGCATAAACACAACTGAAAACTACTACTCACCAGCACAGACAGTTTAACGTCTACTAAATTTGACTAAAAGGGTTTAATTTTATCTAGGTTGAAACCTCATTTATAAAAACCATGAGGCAGCACAATTCAGTTGTCAGAGAGGGGAAAAAAAAGCCTTTTTTGAGTTCAGACAGGTCAGAGAGCAATCACTCTGTGCCAAGAGCTGCCACTTACAGGGACATCTTTACAGAGTGAAAAAGGGGGGTTTTCAACCTTGTTTCCTAAACCAGGACAGACTCTCAATTCACAGATTTATTGACTTGATACAGACTTCATTTATATGAAACCACTGCAGGGAGATGCAGAACTGGATGTAAATCCCATACAGAGGAAGTAACCAATGATTCCCATCAAAATTCAAGGATGTATCAAACTGGATTCTGCAGGAATCTGTCCTGAGTCCAGGATCATTCCAAACATTTCCATTCATGACTTGAATGACAGAAGAGACAACATCCTTAAGCCTTAGCAAATAACACTGGAACTGGGAAGGGCTGCAAGCACCTGAAGGAAAGAGCTGGAAATTGTCTAAAATAAGTAAGATTTAATTCACTGAGGGCAAACGCAACAAGCAGATGCTTCAGCAACCAGTGAAGAGGAGGATGAGGTAACTGCCCAGTTCTGCCCAGAGGATGTGGGGGTTGTTAGGGATGAGAAAAGGAGAGTGAATCAGCAGCGTTGTACCATGACGAAGAATTAACGCCCCACAGGGTTTATGAACAGGGTGGCTGGGCAAGGGGCACGAGGTCATCCTGCCGCTCTGCCCAGCATCCGAACTGGAGGGATGCTCCCAGTTTGGGGCACGTATTTCAGGAAAACAACAACAACAAAAAAAATCACAAGATGCAAAAAAGTAATGTCCTATGGGCAAAATCAGTGTTTAGTGTAGAGGTGACCACATCAGCTTCCACACTTTGGGGAGTAGCTCCTGAAGCGACATGGGGACCTGAGCAGTTTACACCAACTGGGACTACTGGTAATGACTTTAATGGCAGCCAAGGGAGATTTTATTAGAAAGTTTGGCTTGTTTGCTTTTGCTGTCGGTGAAACAAGACTGGCTAAGGTCCCAAAGAGCTTGGCTAAGGAGGTTCAGACCAACTGTCTGGCAGGGCCCGAGGACAAAGCAGCCTGTTCTGGGACATGGGGATGCCGGGGCAGGGAACACAGGAGATCCCTTTCTGTCCTTCTCAAGACCAGTCCTGTTCTCAACCCAGCGCAGAGACCCACTCAACCTTACAGCAACTTTTTTTTTTTTTTTCCCTACAGACATCTCCTAACTTAAAAATTTCAAGTGATGTTGCGTTCAGATTTCGTACCACGGGAGGCACAGTTATGGAGAATCTATGCAAACAGTGAACTCTCTTGATTCTAATTTCTGGTGGCAACAATCCAGAGTGTGGTCAGCTGAACTTGGTATTTCTGGACCATGACTTGGCCGTCATTCAGCTTTCTCTATGATAACACCAAAATCCCCTGCAATCTGCCCCGTAGAACAGCTCTTCTGAACCATCTCTGATTATCAAATGGGTTTGATGACTCCAAGTCAAGATCTTACAACAGTCCCTTCTTCAAACACCGAGTGCACAAGTCGGTGTCACCTACAAGATAGTTCAGAAACTTCCAAGTCCCTGAAGACCTTGCAGGCAGTCACTGCAGAGCTCTGCCACAAATACCCCAGATAAAACAGCAAAGAAGTGATCAGTCAAAGGTCCTTCAGCTGAGCGAGAATCTATTTTGCTCAGAAAAATGTTGCTTTTTGAGCTTCTCTTTAAAACTCCAGCACCCGCAGAGTGAAAACCCCCAAACCCTTGTGATAAAGTTTGACTTGGAAACACTTTGACTCAAAGGTAAGTGGATTTTTGCCGTCTATGGTTCTGCAATCATGACAGCTGCACGCACAAAAATGGTCCTTATTCCCTCAATTTCTAACCATCTGTCCTCCAACTGACACTTTATGCTATTCCTAAGAGAAATTAAAAAGAATGAAGCATGGCCTTTACTCACACAGGCAATAAAACTATATTTCCACTGAACTGAATTCTGCATAAGGGAGAGAGTATAAAATAAATAAATTCTAAAAAGAAAACAAAACCAGGAACAGCGGCATTCAGTGATTTCCAAACTTAAGCAGCGGAAGCAAACCCCATCACCTCAGCAGGCTGTTTATAAGACATCCCACGTACGCCTGGTCAGACAACTGTAGTTTTCATTTGAGAAAGCAGCAATGAGTTCCTGGGGCTGTGTTAATTCTGGTGCTCAGAGTTAAGGTTTCCTGATACTTGATTTTCCAAAGTTTTTTTGCACTGCTCAAACCGTGCCATATTGAACTGCCCGATGGTCATCTCAGGCTGGTTTTAGAAAAGAAAACACACATCTGGGTTCAGCATCTCCCCTCCCCAGTGACAGCTAATGAAAGTCTCCCCAAAAATTAAAAACCACTCCTTCCCTTCTCCTTTACTTCTCCAACAGCCTTTGAAGCCTCACTCTTCTTCCTCTCCATGAGTTTTTCCCTCTTAACAACCACAAATATTCCCAAGAGAGGGAGACCTCTTCAGGCAAAGAGCAAAAGCACAGTGGACCAACGCATCACTGCCTCACCGGGCTCTTTGGTCTGGAGGTTTTTTTTATATATAAATATATATATTTATATATACCGCAACAAAATCCAAACAACACAAACCTTTTTGGACAGGGGCATAATGCTGCTGGGTCGAACAAGCCGTCGTTTCTTACAGCTCAGTACCGGGCGAGTGCGAGCTGCTACGCACGTTCCATCCGAAGACGAAGGAACCATGTTCAGTCGTTGCTTTTTATGCAAGAGCTCCTCAGCTTCCTGGCCATCTCCCTGAGCGTGTTCTGCCAGGCCAGGCTGAAGACTGCCCCAAAAGAGAAGAAAAGAAGAAAGATAAGCGTTAATTCATCCAACCACCCCACGTTCGCACCAAGAGCTGAGTTTAAAGCGCTGCAGCTTCACGAGGAGAAATAGCTTTTATTCGGGCAACTCTTAATTTTTTGCTGTTACTTTGGTCACTTTTCCACCCTCTCCCACCATTGCACCTTTGACAAAATGCCTTTGGAAGTTCTGAACAAAAAATAGCATGGAAAGCCAGGCACAGAGCAGGCCCCAACGTCCTGAACAGCTTTAATCCTGGAGCTCAGCTTCCCCAGAATTACAGCTCAGGGTATCTTAATACAACAGGTTCTCACGAGTCTAAATGCCGGAGAGCACAAGACAGAGAATATATAATTTTGTAGGAAAAAAAAAAAAAAATTTAACCCAGATGTAAACTTGATTCTGATTAATATTTAAGAACTACAGCTCTAAGAGCTCTCAGAATTGACATTATGTACAAAGGGCTTCCCTGCCCCACACACAGAAGCCCTGTCCCACCACAGCACGGACACACCACACCACCTACCAAGCCCCAGCGCAGGTCCTCACACCCTCAACCTTTTCAGGTATATTTTATGAGTGTTTTATTTCCAAAAATGCAAAACATTAAAAGCCCTATGGTCTAAGGCTCCATAGTTCAAAGGCCTGGGGTATATAAAGGGCTCTGTTGCACCCTGCAGTGTTCCAGATGGGGTTTTCTATGCCTGCTCACGTCACTGGTGCTGAATCCCTCCCTCCTCCAGGGACTGAGCAAGGGTATGGCACTGGCAGTGCTTCTCCAGCCACCAACTCAACCTGGACACACCGTGTGTTCAAGGATTTTTGGGTCACACCAACCCCAGGCAGCGCTCCAGGCTTGGGGCAGAGTGGCTGGAGCTGCCGGGCAGAAAAGGACCTGGGGGTGTTGGTCGACTATGGGCTGAACACGAGCCAGCAGTGTGCCCAGGTGGCCAAGGAGGCCACCAGCATCCTGGCCTGTGTCAGGAACAGTGTGGTGAGTAGGACTCAGAAGGTCACCGTCCCCCTGTACTGGGCACTGGTGAGGTCCCACCTTGAGGGCTGTGTCCAGTTTTGGGCCCCTCACCACAAAAAAGACATTGAGGGGCTGGAGCGGGTCCAGAGAAGGGCCATGGAGCTGGTGAGGGGTCTGGAGAATAAGTCTTATGAGGAGTGGCTGAGGGAGCTGGGGGTGTTCAGCCTGGAGAAAAGGAGGCTGAGGGGAGACCTTCTCGCTCTCTCCAGCTCCCTGAAAGGAGGGTGTAGCCAGGGGGGGTCGGTCTCTTCTCCCAAGGAACAGGCAATGGGACAAGAGGAAATGGCCTCAAGTCGCCCCAGGGGAGGCTCAGATTGGAGATTAGGAAAAATTTTGACACTGAAAGGGTTATCAAGCCTTGGAATGGGCTGCCCAGGGAAGGGGTTGAGGCACCATCCCTGGAGGGATTTAAGAGAAGGGTTGACATTGTGCTTAGAGACATGGTTTAGTGATGGTTTTTATCAGAGTTGGGTTGGTGGTTGGACTAGATGATCTGGAGGTCCCTTCCAACCTCAACAAGTCCATAAGTGACTGTGACTCTGTTTTCAAGTGGTTCAACCCTATCCCATCCCCATCCTGCAGCGCAGAATTTCTTTCACTTGTTTTTACGTATCCACTTAAAGACTTACTCAACAAAACCTGGAGAAACAAAGACTTTAGAAAGTTTTACTCCCCCAAACGGATAGGATTTGCGTTCCTCAGTATCTCCAGAATAGCAAGCCATTCTGCAAACTAATTTCAAGTGGGCCACCAGCACCTTTGAATTGCACAATTTGCAAGTGTATTAAAACTACCCACAAAGAACCGGTTTTGAACACGCTCGCTGCGCAGTTGCCTGCGGGGCTTGTTCAGGTAAACACAGCTCAGTTAATGCCATTTTCAGGAAAACAATGCAGCAGAAAACCTCAAGCAAGCAAGCTCCTCCAAAACATTTTCAAGCACGATCTACTACAACCAAGCTTTTTTCAAAGAGGGACCATTTATACCACTACAGACCCAGTTACTACTGGGCTGAATGCTACAGGCTGGTTTCCCACTGGGATTTTTGTCAAGATCATACAAATCAAGCTCTTCCCGTAATACCCAGGCAGCTTACGTGTTAATGACTCCGTTGACGGGTCTTGGTGCTCCACAGGGCTTGGCGGGATGGGATTCCGGCATATTTGCAGCAGAAATACCCAAGTTCTCTAGTGGCTGGGATCCAGAAACACTCTAAAGAAGGATGAGAAAAATCATCAATTAATAAAGCACCACTTTCTTATTCCCAGTTTCTAGTTGAGGATTCTGCACCATAGCCGTGGGTTTCCACGTAAGACTTCAAAACAAGGGTTCAGAAACCACTGAGATTGGAAATGTTCGGATTTCTTAGGGAATAGCTCCGGGAGAGGATGGATACAGAGGGGCACTTCCAGTGTGAGAAACAAAGGATTTCCATTCCCCTCTGGGAACCACTAAGGAACACGAAAAGCTGAGGTTCTGAAGGACATTGTAGCCTTTTGTCTCAATGGTGCAAACAAGTCCATCACCACCCGCAAACCTCGCAGGCGCCTCCCGAAGCCCGATGCTGTGCTCGGAGGCAGAAGGCTGCAGGCTCCTGCCTTGGGAGGAGAACGGGAGGAGAGGAAGAGGAGGAGAGACTTGCAAAACTGAGTATTTGCATTTTAACTAAAGACCTGCGCAAACAGCGGCCAAACAGCACTTTTAAAAGTGTTTTAAACGAGTATGCACACAGGCTGTGGGTTCTGGGGGTGGGCAGAAAAAGTCTATAAAGCTAAAACTGGCTGATAAACACAAAGCTGGAAAAAACCCACTTTTTTTTCTTTTTTGTCATAAGAAAGTAAGCAAGAACTAAGCTGAAGGCACAGAGCTCTTCTGCCTTAGGGCTGAAACACCAACCCCTCACCTGGCAGCGAGAGGCAGTTACCGTGTGGCCACGGCGCTGGATATGTCCCATCTCCCACCACCCTGCTCTAGTGGGGACAGTGGGGCCAGCCCCCCCCTCCCCCCCCATCACACACTCCATCCCAAAATCATCAGTCTTGCATCAATTAACATCTCCACCTGCAATCACTCCCCCAACCCAACCAACAACTAAAATCACGCTACGGCGGAGGTGGACTAAGGGTTTCCAGAACAGCAGAGAGTTGACTCATCAAGGGAAGGACAATTTTCAACACTGACAACTTCTGCCCCTTGCCCGTTTGGGGAACTTCACTGGGTTTTCTACACTTCTGTTAAAAAACAAAAGGGCGTTTCTCCTGGAGAGGGGGAGCAGAGACAGGATCAGACCCACAGGCTGGTCTCAGGATCACAGAACGGCAGGGGCTGGAAGGAACTTCTGGAGATCATCTCATCCAACCCCCTGCTAAGGCAGTGTCACTCAAAGCAGGTTGGGCAGGAACATGTCCAAGGGTTTGAACATCTCCAGAGAAGGAGACTCCAGACTCTCTCTGGGCAGCCTCTTCCAGGGCTCTGCCACCCTCAGAAGAAAGAAGTTTTTCCGCAGGTCTGATCGTGCCAGAGCGTTCCAGCAGCACCACGCAGCACCCGGTGGGGTGAAATCAGAGGCTGAAGGTTTTCCCCTTGGTTTCAAGGCTTGGCAAGGCTGAGCCTTCACATGACACCTCCGCCGGAGGCACCCCCGGATCGGGAGGGCGGATACGCATGACTCATAAAGCTCTTTTGAAATAGGATATTTATTTTCTTCACCAGAAAGGGTCTTAAAGGAGGAACCTCTTCTCCAAGAGCTGTCTCTGACTTGGTGGGACATCAAGATGGGAGGAGAGGGTGACCCTTCTGCTTCCTGCTGGTGAGCTGGAGAGCGTCAATCCAAAGCCTGTTTACCAGAACCAGCCCAGGCTCACCTTATCACTTTGAAGACGTGTGTATCCTAACAAGGCTCTGACATGAGGAACAGGAGAATGAGGACTGGAAGAACTGCCATCTCCAGCCTTCAGAGCAGAGGCTGAGCTCCAGCTCATCCTGGATGTACCTCCCAATGCTGTGCCTCCTCTAGGGCAAGCTGGGCAGCTGGGCTGGGATTCAGAGAAGCCTTCATCACACTGGGATCACATCGATGCTGCGGAGCAAGCTCTCCTCTATGGTTTGGGTTTGTCTGGGGTCTGGAAGTCAGATCTTTAGGATCCCTAGGACTCTTAGGGGGGTCAAAGATACAGCTTTGGTCCACCACATGGAACCAGGAACCTGCAGATGACCAGCAGCTCTCCCACCAGTAAAGAAGCTGCGTGCTGGCAGGTCATGACCCAGCACCAGAAACATCCCCTATATTCCAAAAAACCCAGACAGGTTCAGACCTTCATCTATCACTAGTTACAAACCTCTAACACAGGGGAAAGTCTCCCCAAGACACTCCATCAATATCTCTTCTCACTTACTATCAAAAAATTTAAGTGCACCCCCCTCGCTAGACAAGCAATACGAACAGCTGAGATGTTTCTTCAGGGCTTTGCGTTATTCCCGTCTTCAGGCAAAAATATTTATTCACATACTGAGCTTCCAGTTCCCAGCAGACATTCCCAGGCCTTTTTTTGCAAAGCCCTTTCCTCCACTAATGATAGGACTGGTTCCTCCCAGGGGTTATCAGCCACATCCCACCCATCAAGCCGATGCCCAAGGACACAGACCCTGCATTCACACTGGCCAAGGGAGGTACCCATGAGGGGATGAGATCCAAAGAGGAGCTAGGGATGAGAAAGCACGGATTCCTCCCCTTACTCCCCATCACAGATCTGTCTCTGAAATAAATAAAGGCAAAAAAAGCACGCCCAGAGAGTGCCAATATGATAACCACCTCTCCAGGAGAGGCCCAAGAGATACCCTTCCAGTAAGTGTCCTAATGCAACAGGAATGGTCTCTGGGCTAATCTCTGGCTGGGAGCAGATCAAGGCTCTGACTCAACACCCCACCCTTATGAGCAAGTCTAATGAAGCACAAACCCTCCGGCAGCAGGGTGTAGGAGCCGGGTGCCTGGAGGCAGCATCTGGAGGCTGACACCTCCAGCACTGCTCTGGAGGAGTGGGCAGCACGCAGGGATGGGTGTCCACCAGCCACCATGTGTAGAAAGGCTGGAGCCCCTCTGCTGGGAGGAGGGGGGGCTGAGAGAGTTGGGGGGGGTTCAGCCTGGAGAAGAGAAGGCTCCGGGGAGACCTTAGAGCCCCTTCCAGTCCCTCA
>JAOQGH010000011.1:3206818-3222338 GCA_025769975.1 Gallinago jamesoni | reverse complement strand
GGTTCAAGGGCAGGTTGGAGGGGGCTTGGAGCAACCTGGTGTGGTGGGAGGTGTCCCTGCCCAGGGCAGGGGATGGGCTTTAAGGTCCCTTTCCAACCCAAAACATTCTGTGATTCTATGAAGGGGAATAAAAAGAGTCCTTTCCAAGAGGAGTTACCCTCTGAGATGGCAAGTGCAGCTGCAGGAGTAGCCACAAGAAGGTGCCAGGTAGGAACCTGCAGCCTCCTTTACACCAAAAAGTTCTTTGCTTGTGTCTAACTTGTGTCACTGTTACCTCCAAGACCTGTGAGAGAGATGGGTTCTCCATCGCTGTAGTGTTGCAGCAACAGAGGTCTCCTGAAGAGCTTATGCCCAAGTGAAAGGGATGAGAAAAGGGACAAAGCAGGAAACTGAATATATTTCTGCTGCGAGCTGCCATGGCTGCGTGTGACACGGCTGCGAGCGGCCAAACCAGGCAGCACTGGCCAAGCAAGCTTTTTCTTCTCCATAAATCAGAAATCTACAGACACTTTCTGTTCTCTACATACAGAGATGAAGTCTAAGACTAATCTAAAAAAGGACAATGCAGTGATTTTCTAAGTATGTGAAAAATATCTTTAGCGTGTAGGGACAAAGCCAGGTGGGACAGTCCTTCCATCTGCAGATTCCAGGTTGAAAATATACTTGTGTCAAATAAACAGCCTGATTTAAACAGATAAGGAAGAAAATATTCTTCCTATCACTGTTAAATTCGATCATTTATCTCCGTTATCAGCCTGCTATTTCCAGATTAGCTCCCAAATAACGGCCAATTCATCATTGCAGGAGCGTGTTATTGCTGACGGGAACGGGAAGGCGCTGTCACCGCTCTTGTTTATTATTCTCCGAGCGCTTTTTGGGTTAAAACATGAAAAGGGGAAGGGGGTGGGGAGGGCACTCGACAGATGGACATCACTGCTCAGAACCAGACACTGCGTAATGCCTGTGATTCAATCACGGTCCGGAGCAGCCCCTGCCACCCCGGCTCTCCAGCCTCCCGTCGCTCCGCTTTCATCTGAAGAGCCATCGACTCTTTCAGTCGTGAGCAAAAACCTGTCCCTCGGACCGACGTGCACAGCAGAGATTTGGGCTCAGCTAATTAAAGGCTTAAATTCCAGCCACACGTCTGAAAGCCAGTGTCAAGCGAGGAGAGGTCGCAATCACTCGTAACGACCCCTTTGGGGTCCGGCGTTAATCAAAAATTTCACAGTATTTCAGATTATCACCCAGTATCAGGAAAAACTCTGACAAAGTCTTACCAGCGACAGGAGAAAACACTCGAAGTACAATTTTATGGTCGTTTCTAGTTGAGTTTTTTAATCAACTACACCGAACGCTGGTCTATGAAGCTTGAGCACCCCCACTGCAGAGGAGCTCGGTTTGTCCCCCAAAAAGGGTGTTAGGACAGAAAAGCCGGAGCGCTGCAGCTCAGTGGCAGGAGTTTGAGCCACACAAGGACCACCCTTCTCCTAGTACTACACCTCTCCAAAATCCCCCCATTTTAATACGTCGATCTGTCCCGCGGGATCAAAAGTAATCGCAGTCAGGCTGAGCAGCACCATCAAGCCTTCAGTCTGTGGCCTATATTTCTGCATTAAATAATAAATACCTGGCGCTGCGTATAGTTTCCAGTGCATCTCACTCAAATCACCAGTTCCCTTTCCAAGGGGTAACGTTCAGGCAGATATTAATAGCCACATCTTTTAAAAGCCTTTGCTAATTGTGCCGCTCTCAGTTTGAGGTGCTTTTTTGCTAGAGGGAAAGGATTAGTTAGGATTTTTAAGCTTTGCAAAATGCTAATGCATATTAAAAAGGTACCCCCAGGAACTCTGTGCTGAAAGGTGTTTAAATCCCAGTGTTTATTAACCCCAAAATAACCTGGGGGAGGGGGCAAGCTACGCAGACCAACAGATCAGTGATTTCCACGTGAAGTCCTTCTCCAGGAGGCTGGTCCCACACCAGCCACATGGTTTGAGCATCTTTCTCTACCAAAGCTTAAAGGATGAATCTTCTGTGCCCAAAAATATACGAAGGTGAAGTGTCTGGCCCCAGTCAGTCCTGCTGCTGGCACTTACCAGCCGGTCAGCCCCAGGCTCCAGCTTCACTTCAGCACTAACGGGACGGGACGCATCATCTACAGCAGGATCAGGGGGCGACGCTTCACCGAGAACTATCAGTCCCTGGAAGAGAGGGAAGGGAAGAGGAATTAACTGCAGGTCCTTCGGCCTCAGCAAGGGAAACTGCACATCCCTCAACCCCCACAAACTGCACCAGCCGCACAGCAAGGCGCGCGTTCCCATCGCCTTTCTCGGACGTGACACCAAACTGAATTCCCTCCCCTGCCCGGATTTTCCTGACATCTCCGCTGAACTCGGGAGAGGGGGGGGAAGGACGGGGGCCAAAGGCAGATCACACGATTTCAGCCCAGGAACGGCAGGCAGTTAGCTCCCTCGGGCAAAACTCCTGAAACACCAACATCGTCCGGTTTCCCAGCCCTTTCCCTCTTCCTCCTGCACACGAGGAGGCTCAGAGAGGAGGTTCTGAAAGGAGGCTTGGAGAGAAGGTTCGGAGAGGAGGCTCGGAGAGGAAGCTGAGAGAGGAGGCTCAGAAGGGAGGCTCAGGGAAGCTGCACGCCAGCAAAACCAAAAAGAGAACATTTTGCCGTAGCGCGGAGCAGGAAACGACCGCGCTCAGAGTACAAAGTGGAACTCGCCACCGCAGCCAAAGCAAAGCAGTTTTGAGCGGGTGCCAAAAAAATCTACAGTCAAACTTGTTACTCTGAGCAGATTTTTTTTTATTTTTTATTTTTTTTCCTGAAGAAGTGATATTCACAAAATTCAATCAGGAAAGGAAAACACTGATAAACAAGCCATTGCTATAAACCAAGCGGGACAAAGCGCAGTGGCACAGCGTTGCTTTATCAGGCTTAACATATGTCATCCTATTTATGTTTTACTCTAAGTGAAGCTCACTCTGAAGGCAGGGCTGCTTTCTCTCTAAACAACACAAAGTAAAATAAAATCATTACCATTATGCATATTCTGAGCTATTTTATAACAAAGCAGGCTAAAATGTGTAAAGGATTAGAGAGCTGGTGGAACCTGCGGGCCACGAATAAAGTCCAGGACAAAGACAAGCCAGAACAAGTCCGCAGTTGGTCAAACAAGGAACTACAGAAAGGGCTGCTCAGGGTAAGATCAGTCACCTGAAAACAATTTTGGTGTGTCATGAGAAAGTGAGGCTGGAAGGGAACCTGGACACAGTATCTGGAGAGAGCTACGAGGCTTCCCTCAAGGTCCACAAAGTCACACCACACACGAGTGATGCCATGGCACGTGGCCGTGGAAGTCACTCATAAGGCTCATCTTATGCCTTGACACAATCGGTGGCTTTCCAGAAAGACAACGGTAGCCCACAGTTCAGGGATGCTTTATTGAAAAGCAGTTCATAAACTAAATACAACCGTAAGTGGCCTCTGACCAGCAATGAGGAAGTAGCCAACTTCCAGGGTAAGCACAATGACAATTTTCTAGAGTTTTCTGATGTGCCAGGAGGGTGTTTAGTGGATGACAGAGGCTGGAAGTCTAAACTCAATTAAATACTGCTGTGCTTTTTCTCTACTCTTGAAAGATCCCTCTCCGAAAGCAACCCATCACGTTTCACCATTGCTTGGAAGGGAATCACAAGGGCAACATCAAATTTCCACCTCCCTTTCAGGAAAGAGAAAGGAGCAGCACAGCTGAATTATTCCAAGGTCACATCATACTTGCTTTTCAACAGCGTTCTCCAAAATGAAGTAAAAAAGGAAGATCCCCTCCAATATTTATGGGCAAGTTTGCTGGTTCTTTACTCCCATTTTTATCACTAATTATGATATTAATGAGAAGTCAATCGTACAGGTCTCAGGATGAGACAGAGACAGATCTCAGATGTCTCATGGTCCTGTAACAGTCAGCAGCTTCTTCCAAGGGACTAATGGGTGAGGAAAAGGACTGACACACATTAAGCCATATCAGAAAGAGATTGAGTGTCCCAACCAGCCCCGCAGAGGGACAGCAGCATCTCCTGTCGTGCCCTAAGCCCGACATACCACTGCAGAGACAGGAAACTCATGTGAGAGCTGCAAATTCCTCTGGCAAGAGGCTCCTCCTAACTCCCATCCCACCCTTCCCATCACGGGGTTTCTCTTGACTCAGCAGCTCCGAGCAGAGCGGAGCCCTCCCCGGGGGCCAGGCTGCCCCACACCCCACCAAAACCTCCAAACCAACACAGCGAACCCGTCTCGGACCGTCCGGGAACAAGTTGAACCCAGGTCTGTGCCAAAAAAACCCTCTTTAGGGAGTTACGGTCCCCGTATTTCAACCAGCCCTGCCCCTGCACAAACTCCTGCAGGAGCCCTTTGTCTTCTTTTACTTCTTATTCCGTCTAAGAGTGAAACTCGTTAAGAGACACAGAAAGAGAGAAAAAAAATAAAAAATAAATGCTGTTTGTTCTTTTTCAAACACGGAGCATCTGCCGCCCACGCGTGCAGGGGGGTGCAAAGACTCTGCGTGGGGGGGACCAGCACCGTCCCAAACCCCTTCTAAAAAAAGGTCCGACAAAGCACATTTGTGAAAAGAAACGATAACCACCTTATTACTTTCATGGACATCCAGTCCCTTAAATTAACTGCTCACACTCTTTAAAACCAACACAAAACCGAAGGCGCAACAGTCTGCTATTTTTAAGCAGTAAGTAAACACTGCTTTTACATCTAACTTTGAACACGGATGCGCTGGTTTGTTGTTTTCCTCCCCATCTCATCAGGCTCCGACCCAGCAGATCCCAATGTGCTGAAAACACAATTAGTGACGAGACACCCTGGCAGCCATGTACCTTCCCAACAGAAGGTTATTTTTGACCTCCTGGCCCTTCTCTTGCTTCGATTTGACAAAGCACTGCATCTTTCTTGAAGGGTACATGGGGATGTAAACCTTAACACGTGAAGACAATTAGGCTAAAAAAAAGAATAAAATAGAATAGCGCCTTGGAATTCCTGCAGCAGCGACATTTTAACCTCCTTATGGCCACATAAGCAGTTCTGTTGATAGAGAAAACAAGGTGTCTCCAAATTCTTTACTTGTTGTCCTTGTACAATTTGAAGCCAAACTCGTTCCAACAAGACTCCTGTGTTACTGGAACACGCGCTCGCTTCTCCACTCTCCTGTACTTGTCCCAGGTTGCTTTTATGAATCTCACTCTGAGTTTTTCTTTGATGAAAAGAGCACACGTTTCACGAGGCTGTTGAGCTCAACGACACCAAGACAGCGATTGCTGCGTGTGCGGTCATCTCCTATCAGAAATCTGGGGTATTTGGTACCCGTTTCCACGCCCAGAGGGGACGGGCTCTGCCAAATCCTCAGCATCGGATCCCTCCTGCCGCTCCAAGGGGCATTCTGTATCTTAAAGTCACCGATCAGGCCACTGCAGCTGAGGAGGTTTTGTTTGAACAAATCAAACCCGGTGACATCCTGTTTTCCCAAGCCTCAGCTCTGCTTTTCAACTTTGACACAAAACCATGACGTTCTGCTTCCAGCCCTTGAGAAAAACACCCGGGATGATTCTGTAACCCCTCCCGGGCCATTTTGTGAGTCTGTCGCTGAATCCTCCACGAGATGAGTTTTCTCATTTCTACCACTGCTCAACCTTTAGGATATAAATGTTTAGCTATTTTATATTTTTTTTATTTAGAGACCACCTTGTACGAAAGGCTTTCTTCAGACAGAAGGGAGATGATTCTGAAATTGCTTCGTTAATTTGACACAGAGACCACCTCCCAGAAGCCTTTTGCTCCAATCTCAGCAAGGCATTCCCTGCAGCAAGCCATGCTCCTCCCCCTCCCCGTTTACAGCCCCCGCTCCCTCCATGAGCCTGGTTTTCTACACAGCTGCCTGAAAGCCCCGTCTCCCTCCCCTGCCTCCTTCCCCACCGCCCCCGAGCACTACACATCTTGGGAAAAGCCTTTGCTGGACGTGGAATTCCTGAGGATCTGTAAGTTGATGCAATACCCTGAGCCTTCTTGCCACAAACTCCAGACATTCCTCCCTCCAAGGCCTGACATTTAGATGTTCATGCCTGAACAAGCCTGGATTTAACAATTCCTTCCTCAGCCCTTCTCTGCTCTCCCCCAATTCTCCCACTATCTGAGAGCAAGCCTGAAAAAAGCAATTCCTTCCACAGAGAAAGGTCAGTCAGCACCTAGAAACAGGCTTTTTTTTTAATGATACAGACTCAATTTTAAGCCTGTGCTATGGGATAGCATCTGAAGTTAACTTCCTCCAACAGTACCCTCCCTTCCCCAATAAATCACTTGTTAAGTTCTTCCTTATCCCCATCTTCAGCTACTCCCAAAAAGAAAGAATGGGAAGGTTTCCTTTTAAAAAAAAAAATCAAATAAAAAAGAGAAAGGCTTGACGGGAGGGTCAGAAACACCCCCGACAACGGGGAACAGCAACACGCACGCAAAAGTAACAGTTCTGTTCAGTACCCAAAGACTGACTTTAAAGCAAGGTATTGCTCTCTTTATGTTACCATATTGGACCAGGGAGAAGAATTACACTCCTGTGCCAAATAACATTACAATTAGTCACAATTTGCTTTCTGAGAGATGGATGAGGGAGGGGGGAAGCATCAGACTTTGTACACAGAGTCTCCATCAGCAAGGAGAGCCGTTAGGAGGCTGACAGCAAAACCCCACGTATCCCAACGCCCTCCTGGTCCTCACCTTATTGGCTCTAATCTGCTTGTAAATATCCGTTTGCTGCCGGATTCGGTATTCCAGGTCTGAGACGTGGGCTTGGAGCCAATTCCAGCGGCTGACGATGGCTGCACGGTCTGCTGCCCATCTCCACTCTGCCCTTCGCCTCCTGGAAAAACAGAGAAGGGGGGGAGGGGGGAGGTGGGGGAGGTGTGTAGATTATTTTTGAGTGGGATTTTAATTATACAGTCTACAAAAAACCCCTCGCCGAACTGACAGATAGATCAAAAGCTACACACTGAATGGCACGACTGATACCATCTCCCCACCACTAATAATTACCAACCCAACTACAGACGTGCTGTAAAAGCCATGCCTCTGCAGAGCGGTATTAAAACAACTTTTGGTACCCAGTGATTGAAGCCCTGCCTATGCAAGCGTTAAGATTTTATTCCACGCTTCGCTGAACCAGCAGCTCCGGTCCTACCTGGCCACATCTGCCAGACCCACTTTTCCAAGGCTTGGAGGAAATAAAACCCATCTGCCCTCCCTTTCCTCCACACAGCCCCTTTAAAAAAAAAAAAAAAAAAAAAAAAAGAAAGACCCGTGATCAGTCACACAATACGCCTGAAGACCACGTGGCCACCGTTAAAACTCAGTGGCAAGTTTCACAACACACCAGCATTTGGTTTTTTAAGAGTAACCACCACTTGGAGACGAGCAAGACCCGCTGCCCTGCAAGGAGGGAAACGGGCAACAGCAAACTCCATTTCTGCATCTCGGATGGCTCGATCCAGCAGGAAAAACCATCTCGAAGCGATGGGCTCAAGGGAAGGCCAGCACGTGTGGGTGAGTGGGGGGAACCCACAGCTCTTGACTGATTTTCTGCCGCCTGTAGCTCTGCTGAGAACACCAAGGACGGCTCTGCAGGAGCATAAATAAATATGCTTTTGCTAGTGCAGGGACCACACCGTTGCATTTTATGGTCAACTGCTAAAAAAAAGAACCACCCTCACTATTACTGCGCTACAAGGCAGAAAAGAATGTAAAGACAGTAAGTACATAAAAAAAATCCATGGCTCCGCTCTCTCACATTAAAAGCCACAGTATTAGGAAAATATACTCCAAGCATCTTTATTGCGGTGGATAAATATTAAGGCTACTCAGAAAGGAAGAAAACCCCCACATGGTGCAGAAACAAAGCACCAGCAGAAAGTGCATGCACAAATCCAGCGACACCGCACAAAGCCTTTGCCACATCTGGATGTCTGGCAATTGAGAAATTAATCACCAAATAATCCCCTTTGCCCAGCTCCCCCCTCCTTCTGTAGCATTTTTGTACCCAGCAAGAGCGCACGGGGCAGAAGAGCCACAGGAACGGCCAGATTTTCCTTCCAAAAACCTAACCCAGAAGTTTTCTGCTGAGATTAACCTGGTTCAAAGCTGGTACCAGCCCTTATAGCAAAAGCAGCGCGCGGAAAAATGAGATTTACTACTGAAGCACCCCCAGCTGCAGTGCTGGGAACAGCAATAATAGAGTTCTTAGAAGAATCTACACCTCCTGCGCATCTGCCCTTATTTAGGTGCACTGCTACCAAATGCACTTGCCTAAAAAAAAAACACAAAAAAAAACCCCCAAACCCCAACAAAAAAAGCACCAGGGTTATTACGAGTTTCAAATCAACTAACAGAAATACCCTGAAAAGGAGGAGTTGGTGCCTTGGAAGTGAAACCCACAAATTTAGAACACGACACATTCTCCCCCTCTTCTTGCCGGACCTCCCGGCCACGTGGCCAACGTCCTTTCAGTGCTAATTTCGATGAGGCTAGATTTCCACCAAAAAGGGCAAATATATCTGCTGCCTACAGTCCTCCCAGCCCTCCCCATCCTCCCAGCTCCTTCCATCCTCCCAGCCCTCTCCATCCTCCCAGCTCCTTCCATCCTCCCAGCCCTCTCCATCCTCCCAGTCCTCTCCATCCTCCCAGCCCTCTCCATCCTCCCAGCTCCCTCCATCCTCCCAGTCCTCTCCAAGACCATTTCCAAAGCAGTTTTAGGAGCTTAACTCCTTCTCTCCAGGGTATTTCCTTGTGTGAAGTGCCTGCTCTATTTTGATCAACACTCATCTTATTTTTAATGGGAATTTCAGTATTTATTGTCAGTGGATGCCACAGCAAGGCCAGATCTTAATCTTCCATCACTTACACCGAGGATACAGCTGAGCACCGGGGCTGGGTGAAAGTCCGACATACCCTCCCAGTAAGGCACAGGGTCAATCTGGTTTCACTGGGCTGAGCAGTTGCCAGCAGCACCCCAGTATTACCCCATGGCCCAGCTCTAATCTAGCCCTCAGCCTGGTCACGCTTCGCTCCTTTCCAAGAAGGATGATGCCTCGTGAGCTTTACGGTCCCCTCTTCCCCACGAGGGATCTCCAGCCTCAGCCCCAAGGGCAGGAAACACCCCCACACCCCCCCCCAAAACCACCGTTGGGCAGAAAAGTGGCATTTGGGTAGTGGATTTGCTGTATCTCACAGGGATGGTTCTCCCGGCATTGCTGGGAATCGGTGATGCTCTGATTCCATCACCCAGAGCATTTTCACATCACGGGTTCCCACAAGACTTTCCAGAAGACATTACCTCTCCGCCAGCCAAGTTTCAGCAGAATTCTACCATCCTCTCATTTCAGAAGCTAAGAACAACTTTTACTGGAGAAGAGTTCATCTATTTATTTTTTTTTTAATAGCTTAAAACCAGGAAAGACCTCTGCGATGCCTGCGGCTGCTTCTCTGGCATCTTCAGCATCCATGGATGCAACAGACCAATCCAGACCCCTGGAAAAATTTAGGGCTCCGAGCCAGATCTCAGCAGGCTTCAGTTTGCTCCCTGGGGATCTGCACAGCACTGGGAATCGTTCGTAGAAAGGTGCCTGCAGGAACAATTCTGGCCTGCCCTGTTAAATGCTTCTCATTCTTTTGCTCAGATTACACAGAAATTGAGATTGAGTATAAAAAAAAACAAACCCACCACTTTATGCCCATTTGGATTCCTAAGCGACAGGACAGAGCAAGCAGCCCCAGACCCGCTCTTCACCTTAAAATCAGGACACATACTACCCTAGAAAAACCCACTGGATTTAAACCAAAAATAAACCAAGAAAGCGAAACACGGTAACGTATACCTCATCCTCTGACACCCTGCGGCACAGGTGGAGGAGGGGAAGATACATAATGATGGCTCAGCCACACTTTCCAAAACAGTATTGAGCGTAGCGTGCTCCTCTATATTTAGAATTAAGCTTTTTTTCAGAGCTTGTTCAATTACAGCTTTTGCTGCCGTGTGCTGCCAGCAACATGTATGTGTTTCCCTCATGCAGATCAGCTCTGAGGCAACGAGCTCTGCAGCTTCTTTAGTTTTAACCTCTACGGATTTTGCAAGAGAAGGTTATTTTCTCCAACTGGTGCTAGAAAGAAGCACCAAAGGCAGCATCTGAAGTCGCTGCAGTCAGCGCCGGCAGCCACCAGAAACCTCAGCCAGACACCCCGCTTCGGGGAGGGAACCCACTTCCGTTCTTTCTAAAGATTAGGGGGTTTTTAACTAATAAATGAGTTTGTTGCCCTTGCCCAGAACGGGGTTTGGATAAAGCTGAAGAAGATGGCCAGATGGCCGTGGAGAGCGGTCCTGTGCTTCGAGAGGCAAAGCTGGTGTGGGCAGTAACGGCATCATCACCATCATCATCATCATCATCATCATCAGGACGGTGAGATCCTCCATCCTCCCAGGCTGCCGCACGGGCACTGGGCGACTGCAAGCTCTTAATACAAAAATAGCCTATTTTGGTGGCACGGGACAATCCCTCCAGCTGGGACAGGAGGGTAAGCTCATGGAACAGCACAGAAAATTCATTATTTAGGGGCTTGATAGTCAAAAAAAAAACAAACCCAAAACCAAAAAAACCACCCCAATTTCCCAGGATTTCCCAGGTCAACATGTTCCCCTCCCGCAGGCATCGCTGTGCGCAGCAGACGGCAGGCACAGGGCTGGGCTGGACCACGGGGAGAGCATCCCACCAACCTCAGCCGATGATGACTCTTGAAACACCGTGTGCAGGTACAGTCAGCAGCCGTCTGTCCCCGTACAGCAGCGAAGCGGGGTCCCTGGGGTCCCTGCCAGCTCTGGGCACTGGGCAGGAGCAGGAAAGTCCCTGGCCGTGGCACTGCCACCTTCTCCCTCCCACCACACACACAGCCCCATGCTGCAACACCAGGCAACAAGCTGCAGCTTTCCAGGCACCTTCCATATGGCTCCCCTCCTCCACTATCTATTGGCATGTACCCAGGGGCTTTTCTGTCCCCTGAAACACAGTCACCGACCAACGCAGAGGCCGTTCTATATTTACTCTCCCCCATCCCACGCAGCTTGCAATGGAAGAAACCACCAAAGTTCACCAGACAAGGTTCAGAACCCCAGGCTTTGGGACCTTTTCCCCAAAGTCACACCACCTCAGCCTCCCTAACCCACCAGCGTGGAAGCTGGGTAGGTGTCATCTGACTTCATGTAGGAGGATCACCATGGCATTAGGACAGGCGCCAAGAGGTACAGTGTAGGACACTTCTTGAGTAAGATAATTAAGTATCTGTCCACCAAATGAGGCTCCACTTTGACAATCTTGAATGTGCCCATGCTGCGGGGAGAAGGATTTCGTCTCTATGTCCTGGCCAAGACACAGCTGGGTCAACACTTCACTACCTGAGGGAGAAGGAAGGGAATGGAGATGGTAAAACAACATCCCATGGAGCTTCCTCAGCAAGACTGCCTGCACAGAGCCGGTTCTTCATGGAGGTCTCCATCTTGATCCACTCTGTGCTATATGGCTAAATTCTCCTTTTTTTGAGTTCTCCAACCCCACCCCCAGCATTGACTTGCTACAGTCCCACCCTGGCACACCACATCCTTTCCCACCAAAGGCACGTCCCACTGAAAACCTGGGATTGTTCTGGAGGTGCTGTCCACATTTATCCCTCATGGCTCTACCAGGCTTTGGATCTGTTGGGGGGGTTGGGTGCTACTGGTTTGCCATGAACTGCTCCCAACATCCCAGCTGGTTGGCTCTGGATGGATAACAAACTACTTTTGGCCTCATATGGCCCTTCACACCCTGGTCCTCTCCCCAAGGAACCAAGAAGAAACACACGTGCAAGATCTCATCAGTCACACACATCTCTCCGACTGCACCAGCTAATTTGCAACTGCAGGAAGCCATGGTTCCATCCCAAATTTGATTCCACTCCAAAAATCTCTGCACAAGCTGCCTTCCTCTTCCCAGCTCCACATCCCACGGCATCATACCACTGCCAGAACAGTCAGAGGTGCACTTTGTGCCTTCTCAAGAGCTTCCCAAGCACCAGCACTCAATAGAATTCACTCTTCTTAACTGGAAGAGGGATCTTTCTGCCAGTTATGGCAAACAAAAACAGGGGGACACCAGGGCTAAGTCCCCACTTCCACCCTGGGATCTTCAGCAGGGACAAAACCTGCCAACTGGCCACAAAAACGGTTTCAAATCTGATGGTTTATGACATTATTTATTGCCCAGAGAAGCTGTGGCTGCCCCATCCCTGGAGGGGTTCAAGGGCAGGTTGGAGGGGGCTTGGAGAAACCTGGTGTAGTGGGAGGTGTCCCTGCCCAGGGCAGGGGGTGGCACTAGATGTCCTTTAAGGTCCTTTCCAACCCAAACCATTCCATGACTCAGCTGTCATCTCCATTAAAGGGTGAACCATCCCTATTAATTCCGCGTGCTTTCCCTGCATCACCTACCACAAGGCAGCAGCCCCAGGGCAGGGTTTAGCAGTGCCAATGCAACGGTTCGTGTCCGCACTGGTGCAACGCCTGCTCCTGAACAATGGTGAGGTGCCAAGAGACATCTCACGGGTCCATCAACCCCCGTCGACTCACCGGAAACTGAGAAAAACCAGCATTAAAAACAGGTTAAAAGAAGCTCCCCGTTCCCTTTCCCTGCTCAGCTTTTGAGGGGCTCAAATGCCAGTCCTGAAAATAAAGTAAAATATCAGGACTCTTGCTGTTAAAAGTCCACACGAAGGACAGCACTTCCAATGCACCCTGGACACCCAGGACAAGCCCAAGTATAAAGCCATGCGCTCTGCTCACATACACAATCCTGACAACAACAAAGATCTAAGTGTCACCCCCCAAGCACTACTTTTTAACTTCACAACTTTCTCAATTGCTCTCATGATCTTTAATTGCATCTCACTAAAGGAAGGAAGAGATTTGCACCCAACTCAGCTGCTGTTTTTCCAGTTTGAAGACTGTGTGGGGACAGGAGCAAACTCATTCCTCTGTCCGAACCCTCTACAACAGACCACCAAGCTTTTATAATTCTTTTTTTTTTTTTTTTTTTTTTTAAGACCAGCACAAACCCAGATCTCTGGGTGGAGCAAGAGTTAAAACTCTGCCAAAGGCACTGGCGTGACAACTCCAAGGGAGGACGAGAAAACCCTACCGGCGCTCAAGAACCATCTCATTAGCCCATCACAACATTTCTGCCTGCGAAGAAGCCAAAGTGAACAATTTGTTCAGCTCAAACGCCCGCCCCCACCCCGCGGACAGAAACATCAGCTTCTGAAGGGCTCTTCTATTCACAGCATGTGCTGGGCACGGATCTAAATCCAGTTCAAACCTCGGCTCATTCATTCCCGTATTCAGAAAAAAAAAAAAAACAACCAAAAATCCAAAACCGAAGAATTCTAGAGGGCTGGGAGTAAAGAGTTATTTCCACTGCTCCTCACTGAAAAAAAACCACTGCTCTCGGGGGGAAATTTGGGAGCACAAATCCTAAGGCTGAACAGGGCTAAGGAGGGATGCCAGGCTCCTGGGCAGCACTGGGGGCGCCACCAGTGTCCCTGGGGGCCAGGCATTGGTCGCCTTCAAATAAAAGCAGATCCCAAACAGCTCTCCTCTTATTTTGGGGGTTTTTTTTTTTTTGGATGATGATGAGGAACCAGCCAAACCACGCCACCGGCCGCAGCGTGCAAGGCTTTGTCTACAGAGCAACCATCACTGGGATCAGGATATGAAAGGTTTGCTTTGGCATCTCTAGTGCATTTCTATTAAAAAAGAAAAAAAACAACCAACAAAAAATAAAAAAAAATAAAAAAAAATACCTCGGCCCAGGCCAGCCATGAAAAGTTGCCTGAACTTCCACAGCAGGATCCAAATCTCCCACACTCCAGTTGCAGAACTGGTGTCCAACCCAGAGCTCAGCACCAGTATGGATCCGTGGGTCCCAGTAGCACCTCAGCCCCCAGTGATGCTCTGTACTGGAGTTCTCCCCTCTCACCGCTGCAGGCAAGGCCTTGGCCCCAGGCCATGCTCTCCTGCCAGTTTCTGTCCCTAAAATGTCCCCAAATCCCTCCGGGGCAGAAGGTAAGTGCAGCCCAAGGATCCAAGAAAACCCTTGGTGGGGTACAAAGCTCCATCCACAAACTGAGCCACAGGTGGGGAAAAAAAAAGAGGGAAATGAAAAATGCCAAAGTGAAACCAACAGCCAAGGGGGGGAGGGTGGGGGGTGGTCGGGACAGACGGACAGGGGACACCCACCCCCCAACCTGCCCATTCCACAGCAAAAAACCAAAGCCACCAAACCGCCTCCACAGCTCTTCCTGCCTCCTACCAGATTTTACTGTGATTCAAGACAATTTTAACCATTTCAGAAACTGCGTAACAAAAATATACGTGGGTCCCCTCTTTGAGAAAGTGGTTTTCTCCTGAAATAAAATGGGGAAACATTTATGTCAATGAACAACATCATCTACACCCCCCAGGCTTATCTCATCAAGATTTGTACTTCTGAAGGGCGAATGGTTTCAGAAAGTGTCCTCAGAAAAGGAAGTACAAAACAAGCCATGCTACTAAACTGTCCTTCTTCCCTTAAATGTAATGCTTTGAAGAAGAATAACTGTCCTGTAGGAGGAATCCCAGCGAGCAGGCAGGGAACAAGCCAGGAGAGACACACAGAGCAACCAAAACCGTTCTCCATTTCTCATGGGGAAACTGAAAATCATCATTTTATTTACCTCCTGTTTGGTGAAATGCCCCCGTCACCCGAGGAAATGAGTAAACTCAGTTCTTGCACAGCCCGGTGCCCCCCTCGGGGTCTGGCTGAACTGGGTTCATGGCCGAAAGCAGAGGAGATGGAGATCCCCACCACGCGATGGGGAGAGGCCACGGTGCCCCAGGCATCAGGCACGGCACGTGGGCTAGTGTGGTGATGAGACAGCATTTCATCCCCGCGAGTAACAATTTGGAGCCCACCACCTCCCGGGTTTGGACCCTGCAGCGGTGACTCATGACGTGTCGGTGACACTGAGTCACTCGCCTTTGTCTGTGCTGGCCCCTTCTCAGCCCCATCCACCATCCCAACGTAAACCACAAACCTCGAGAGGAACACATGGCAGCTTTCAAAAAGCCTAGAAATGGGAGAATGGTCCCTCAAAAAAGGTTGAGTGCCCCTCTGCTCCGCTCTGGGGAGAGACCCCCCCACCCCAGCGCGGCTTCCAGCTCTGGGGCCACCAACAGCAGAAAGACATGGAGCTGTTGGAGCGGGGCCAGAGGAGACCACAGAGATGCTGGGAGGGCTGGAGCCCCTCTGCTGGGAGGGGGGGCTGAGAGAGCTGGGGGGGTTCAACCTGGAGAAGAGAAGGCTCCAGGGAGACCTTAGAGCCCCTTCCAGTCCCTCAAGGGGCTCCAGG
>JAOQGH010000011.1:3195487-3206451 GCA_025769975.1 Gallinago jamesoni | reverse complement strand
GGGGCTTGGAGCAACCTGGTGTGGTGGGAGGTGTCCCTGCCCAGGGCAGGGGGTGGCACTGGATGGGCTTTAAGGTCACTTCCCACCCAAACCATTCTATCAGTCTATAATCCCTCCATTGTTCCCACCTCACCTTCAGCCAAGCCAACAGAAACCGAACCACGACCGACCTCAACTCTCTGCCAGCAGGGATCAGGACGAGTCCCACCCACGGGACAGAAATAAACTCCTGTCCCCTGTGCCAACCTGACAGCATGACTTACGTACCGACGACATGGTGACACCAAGAGGACACCTTCCAAACAAGGACACAGGAGCCAGTCACTAAGACAACAGGCAGAGAGGGGTAAACGATATGGGGTGACGCTTTCCCGGCAGAGCTCCCCATCTCTGCTCGGTCCTGCCCAGGAGGAAAACTCTTGTACAGCAGAGCTCTGGGACAGGCATTTAGGGACTTTCCAACTGTTTTCAGAACTCACCTTCCTCTGCTTCAGTTGACCTGCAGCAAAAGCAACTTTTAGAAGTTGCTCCTCATTCCTTCCAGGCAAGAAGGTCAAGACAGAGGCCACCAATGGCTCCACATGATCTTCAACACCGTAAGCACCACGTCGATGAAAAATGTGCTCTCTCTACCATGTCAGCCTCAGCTTCCTTCCGTTAATGGGTGAATGCGCCGGGACATGGAAGTGTGAGAGGAAATATATGGACCAGAAACCACCACTTCATTGCTGGAGAGCACTCCAAGCTTTTATTGGTCTGGTTTTTTTTTTTTGTTTCATTATTGTTTTTCATAAGCTTCAAGGCAAAATGTTGTGCCACCACTTTACTAGTGTTGCTCTGAGCGCTTCCATCTCACTCGTTCACAAAACACACTGCGGAGAGGACCTTCCCAAAATGCTTATCTCCCCAGGCCAACATGTACACACTGACAAGTTCCCGTGCTATCTCAAGGTGTCACCTGCTTAAAAGAAGTCCTAATTTTCCATCAAGCCCAGAAAAAACCCTATCCATAAGGGCTCTGTTACGTGGTGTACCCATTAACTGTAAAGAGACCCCAACAATCCGACCATCGTACCCTTCGGATTTCACTTGCTGTTGAGTTCATGACCATGGCAGAAATTTGGCAGCAGGTCCATCAGGCAGAAGGAAAATATCACAGCCCAGCAGAAGGCTCTGCTCAGACTCAGAACTGGAGTTTAGCTGTCGGGGTTTTTTTCTTTCATAGTTTCCTGAATGCCTCTAAGATCTTTGCTGCGATCCTTCGCGCTGGCTGCCAGGGCTAGGTTTGAACTTTTGCGATATTTCAAATCCAAGTGCCCCAGATCTTTACGCTACGACATTTATGTGACGCCCCAAGCATTTATTCAGCTGACTGTCTGAAAACCAGCCGTTCTGAGCTTCAGCTGCTCTTCAGCCCTCAGCAGCAACAATTGTTCTATGACAATAACCTAAAATTCTCATTTTTATTCTTTCAGCTATGCCAGGGCAAGTACTTTGGCCCACGTCTGAATCCTGTTTCGGCGCCCACAAACTACGGAGCGAGGTGTGGGGAGAAAAGGGGAAGGTTGAGGAGCAAGTTGGGGCCAGGAGGTGGGAAGCGGAGGAGCGTGGACACGAAGAGCTGGCTGTCACGCCAACAAAACCCACTTGCCAGACGCACGGTAGAGCAGCCAGCTGAAAAAATACCACGTTTCTAAGGGAATTTATTGGAGCACTTTTTCAATATCGTTCTCCACACGCTCACGAGCAACTCTGCCAGCACAGAGGCCAGAACCGCTAATGCTGCCCATGAGCAGGATTCACCTCCTCATCGTCGTACCAGAAAACGCAAGGCAGTTTGTTACCCCCCCGAGAGCTAAATCCAGGAACAAGAAGGTAAGGCTATACCGTGCCCGAAAAGTGTTTATTCCGGAACAGCAAAGTTTGCTCCAACTGCAGTGCACTTCCAGGTCACTGGGAATTTCCCCTTCGAGCTCCCATTGATATGCCATCATCGACAATACAAACTAAATACCAAGATGCCCACCATTCCCCCCAAAATGCCTAAAATTGGATTGCTCAAACTCATAACCAACTTTTTCGAGGAGCACATCTTCCTTTTGGTAAGACCCCTTTTACAATTTGGCTTACAACAGCTTCCTGACAGGGCTGGGTTGCGCAGGACTGTCCAATCGCTACCTTTTTTTAGACCTGCATTTTTCACCAGAAATTATACTTCTTCCATGAGAAAGTGGCAGATGCACTAAGCCAATGGAAATTCCTCTTTTTTATTTTTTTTCCTCCTCTTCACGTTACAGGTGGGGTTTCAAGAAGAGATTTACCACCTCCCTTTGGCAGATTCAATAGCTGGGGACCAGTAAGCGGAGGATACAGTATGTGGTTTTACCATCCGCACTAATGCATCATGAGCACAACCAGCGATAACTACAACAAGCCATTTTTCTTGAATTTCTTTAAAATAAGAGGTCCTGAAATGCTTGACAAACTGCACACGTTGCAACTCCATCCCAAAACCCCCTTTGCTGCCGAAGCACCAGAGAAGCACCAGCAAAGAGCACAAGCCAAGCATCACCCAACGCAGCCCTGCAGAAAACCAGCATCCTTCCTAGGAAAAACTATAAAATAAATAAAAGCTGCTGGGACACCCTCAGTCAAAAGACACCCCGGGCTCGCAGAACATTTTTTGAGAAGGTGTGTGCTTGAGCAAACAAGACACTTCCCAGCTCCTGGTCTCCTTCAACCAGCAACAAGATCCCACCTCGCACTTGGCAGCACGGGACGACTGGACTTTTTGGACGGCCGTAAACCATCTCCCCTGAAGTTAATGCCCTTAAAACATCAAAGAGGAGAAGGAAGGGGGTGCTGAGCGTCTTGAAATTCTTCAAACAGAAGCAAGTTCACAACAGAGAGGAGACAATTACGGTGCAGAGTAAACCGTTTGAGAAGTTATTACACTTGTTCAACAGCAGAGCCCTTTGTGTGTGTGCAAATAGAGGATTTTGGTGTCAAAGTGGGGGAGCTGCTCACTATAGACCATTAGTGGCACAATCCCCGGGGGAAATGAGAATAGAGACTATGCAAATCAGGAGCTATTGTTAAAAGGGAAAATTTATTTCACATTCCTGAGCAGCAGTGTTCCTGGAGCATAACAATTGGTGAGGCCCTTCTGCTGAGGACTGCACATTTTTATGCTCCACAGTAAATCAATATTCCATAATACAGAAACTACATTAAATTATTGCCAGCGCGAGGACAGCAGCTCAGAGCTCCGGTTGGCAAACAGCGTTAATACAACACCGTGTCAGAACAGGACTTATTTGGGACATGCTTCTCATTGTTCAGAAGAGTTTACTGGAGGCAGAATTTATGGAATTATTCTGCAGGAACGTTAAAACCTTCCAGTTCACACCATAAAGAGAACGGCGCCGGCAAAGGCAGGTTCCTGATGGTGTTGCCCTCAACTTGATCTAAACAAGTGCATCTGCAGCCATCCCAGCTTTGCAAAGCTTTCCACTCCACGGCGCTTAAAACAATCTCACAACGAGGTATCCCAAGAAAAACTGTAGTTAATCCTGAAGCGTAGAACTCCTTGGAAATGGATGCCATGTCCCAGCTCCCCTTGCAGGAGGAGGAGATGACTTCTCCTTCAGTATTTACCAAACTTCCCAGCAACGGGAAGGATTCACTGCAGAAGAACACGGGATGCAGGCATCTGCCCAAACTGGTTTTCAACTTCTGATCCTCTTCCATCCAAGCAGGGTTGAAGTAAGCCCTAAATAAATCATGTTCTCATTTATTCTCTTGGTTTAGCTTGCAGGAGATGCAGAGTCTTCCTCTTGTCCCCCACACAGGGATGGCCAGGAGGAACAGCACTGGATACTCTTAATTTTTCCCGGAATGAAAACGCTGCTTCAGTCCCTTCGCTTTTTATTGTGCAGCCGTTAAAGCCTCGGGTCAAAGGGTGTTTTGTCACGGATCGCAGGGACAGGGGGGTGTTTTTGTTTAACTCCCCAGGTTTTGCAGCCCCAGATCAAAATGAAAGTCCAGGATAAGTGATTACACTGAAGCCTGGGAAATGTCTGCAGGGCCGAGATGACCTCACCCTCCTTATCTGCTCTTTAACGTCCTGGGAGGAACAGGAAAGAGCTCGGCAAACAGGTCTCAAAACGCACGATTCCAACCCAAAGTTTGTGTTTGTAAATATAGCTCTGAGCTTCACAAAATTAAGCTCTTGTACCACAAAAGCCCTAAACCCTTTTCACAAAAGTCTCTATAAAAGTGGGTTTTTTCCCACTCTTCTCACTGCTCGTTAGAGCAAGCAGGATTTTAAACTCACACAGAGGTAGGTGTGGAGAAAAACACATTTGTTTGGACCATGTAATGACATTAGGGTAATGTAAGCAGGAGTTCTTCCAGCCCAAGCTATCATCAATGCCAAATATGGCTGAAACGGGCTGGGGTGAGCAGGGAATAAGGGCGAACTAATGGATTTTAGGGAATATTGAAACAGCAAATGGATTCACAAGCATCAGTGGTATGGATTCACCCATCGGGTGCCATCCCAGGGCTCCCTAATTCCCTGCCTTCCAGGGGAGAAGCAAGAAGGGATCCGCTCCCCAGGGCCGTCGGGGAAGAGAAGAGCGATCCCAGTTCATCCCACTCGTCCAAAGGCTTGCCCCAGCTTCCAAGCCTTCCACCCGAGTTCCCAGAATCACAGAATCTTCATGGTTGGAAAGGACCTCTGAGATCACTGAGTCCAACCGCTCACACACAAAAGAAGCCCACAATCCCAGGCACTAGAGCATCCCCTGAAGTGCCACATCTACACCTTCCTTAAACCCCTCCAGGGATGGTGACTCCACCACCTCCCTGGGTAGGCTGTTCCAGTGCCCGACCACCCTCCTCCCCTGCCCCAACTTCATACCATTCCCTCTGCTCCTGTCATCATTCCCTTGGGAGAAGAGGCCAACCCCCACCGCTCTACACCCTCCTTTCAGGGAGTTGTAGAGGGCAATGAGGTCTCCCCTCAGCCTCCTCTTCTCCAAATTAAACATGCCCAGTTGCTTCAGAGTCGTAGGAAAAATGAAAACACCATATTTTTATCTGGCTTGAAGCACCAGGAGGTGATCCCTGCTCAGAGTAATAGAAGCAACCAGGCCTTTCAGGAAAAGAGATGAGAACAAAACTGCAGATACCCATCCCCTCTGCCGTGGCAGTGCTTGGCTCCTCCACAGCTCATCGTGCAAGATTTCACACGAATACACATATCATAGAATCAGTCAGGTTGGAAAAGACCCTTGGGATCATCGAGTCCAACCACCAACCCCACTCTACAAAGTTCTCCCCTACACCATACCCCCCAACCCCACATCTAAACCACTCTTCAACACATTCAGGGATGGTGACTCCACCACCCCCCTGGGCAATCACATACCCACCGAGGCCAGCCCTAACGCGGCCCCCCCAGCAGCCAGAGATCCCCTCTTCAGTCTAAAAGAGAGCAGGGATAAAGCTACACATCAATATTAAATCTGAAGGTCTCTTAGTCAAGGGAAGGGGCAGACATGCTATTTCTGGCATCGATCTGGGGGAAGTTTCCTTTCTCAACCCAAAGAGCCCTTCCAGGGAACACAAAAATAATACAGGGGTAAAATAATCCTGGCTAAAGGTCTACTGTGCAGTACAGGAGCATAAAAAAGTCCAGAGAGAAATGGGAAGAGGGAGGGAGAACGACAGGAGACTGATGTGAATCACGTGTGGCCAGTTTAGCCCAGAGCCATAGAAACGTGGCACAAAGCAGCCACAGAGCACCGGGATGGCTTCTGGCTACCGAGCTCTGGGCTAGCAGCACGAGGGACAGACAATCTGAAGGTATAAATTAAGGAATTAGCAATTATCTTCCACAGCAAGGGATGCAGAAAGGTTTCCTGGCACTGGATCAAATCCGAAGCCAGGATCCCAGTAGGGATGCAGGGGAAGCTGCTGGGGTTGGGGTAGGTGAACTGGGGGAGCTCTGGGCAGAGCTGTCCTGGAGGGGTGGCTGGGGGTGGCACATTCAGCTGCAAAAATCGAGTTTTGTTTCCATTAGGAGAAGAAAGGCACAATCTACATTGTTTGGCCACGTGAAACCCCTTTTGTAGCAGATGCTGCTCGGTCATACAAAGGACTGAAGAAACACAGGATTCAAACATCAAACGGGAGACACAAAAGAGCATCTCTGCTTTCCAAGAAAGGACCAAGCTCTGACCAAGTCAAAGAACCTTCCAGAAGAGCAACTCTGGCCGCTAATGTCACTAACGAAGGCTTCTCAGGGAACTTCTCATCTCATCTGCATGCAGCAAACCGCCACATCATGTCACTTCCCTCCGCGAGCGCTTGCCACAGTTTTCACACCAGCGGACGTCTGTCAACACCCATGAATTTCTTCGGGCATTCCTGGCTCCCTTATCAAGGTTGCCATCAAAAAGCTTATTTAATGAATCTGCAAGTCTCCCTGCACGGCCCCGCGGAGCCCAGTTTAAGAACCACTATTCCGGCCCGTACCATCTTCTGAACATGTTTGTCAGCAGCAATTAAAACCTCAGTGATTTCTGCGAGAAGAAAAATGCTGATTTAACTAGTACAAAAGTCTCCTTTGAGTCAGCTCAAAGCCAGGCAGCGCCTGGGAGCTGCTCTGTGCATCGCGGACAGGACCCTGCCACAGGAAGAAGTGTCACTGCTGAGCTGTGATCTCTCTTTTCCCTTTAATTAACTACAAACCAGATCCATCCCCAGCTCCAGCGGGTGCTGGTGAGCTCAGGAGAGCGGGTGATACTGGTGAAACAGGCACCTAACCAGTAACAGATGCTGGAGAAACTTTAATTTTTGGCTCGCAAAGCTGTTGAGGACAGCAGAGAGAGCAGCAAGAAGGTGGTATTTGACCAAATGCAGACCCGAGAGCAGGATGAGACCTGTCCCCACGAGGCTGAGGAGGTGGCCTGGGCTGTCCCCTTGGCGAACGGAACGGCCGAGGTAAGAGGAGGCACAGGCTTCAGCTGAAAAACAAAATCTGGATGATCTGCAGGGAAACAATGGAGATAAAAAGGGCCGAGCGCTCCACTTGGCAAGCTCCATCCCAGGGCCATGAAGGGAGCCGCGTCGGTCGACGTCCTCTCCTCCACCCCGGCCGCGGGCACTGCCCTTCGGTACAAGGACAAAACACGTCGGCACAAGCGGCTGGGAGTGAAAAGGGGAGGAAAGAAAAGGGGGGAAAAAGCTTGTTGCTGGAGCTCCACCTGTCCCCTGGACAGAGGACTTCAGTCTCAGGGCTGTCAGGCCTCCATCCCTCAACACAACTCAATGCACTGTAAAACAAGGACCTCCCCCCCAAACATAGTTTTATCCACAGGAGGCCTCTGCTACTCGCCGTGGGCTGACAAAGGCCTTAATGTTTAAACTTACAGATACCCTATTTATTTTCCTGAAAAGAGTAGGGGGTAATTCAAACCCTGAGAGAGCAGGCACGGCTCGGAGAGGGAAGGAAGTGGGACCTGAATGAGTCCGCAGAGCTCTTTTCTGCAGGGCTCGGAGCTAGTGCTGCTAAAAACCACTGGAATTCCAATTCGAACCATCCAAACTGCAAATTGCCATTTGCCGGATGAGGACTCGGAATCGCCATGAAATCCCACAGAGGAGAAACCTGTCTCTACTCCCTGATTCCCCGTTCACAAGGGCTCCTCGGTGTCGCACGTCCCGGTGGTGGCAGCTCGCTGGCCAAGCGCCCACGTCTGGTTCCAGCAGTGGCCACGAGCCCCGTGGCCACCCTGGTAAAAGGAGCAGTCAGGACGTGCCAAAATTTGGCCAGGCTGGGCCAGTTCGGGTGGACATGGTTGGGCAGACCAGCAACAAAGTGGGTTGCTCTTTAACCAGGTTGCTATTTAGGTGGCCACGATAAATAGCTTCAAAAGTGACATCCAGCTACAAGCCGCACAGGAATGGAGAGAGAAGAGTTTACACAAGTTCTCTCTTTTGCTCAATCGTCCCCAAGTTGCACCAGATTTCAGGGATAAGTTTTCCTTTCGATAAAAGGAAAAGCTCCTGGGCACCCCCTTGCTCCCATCAGTTGTGAAGGGAAACAAAGCAAGTTCTCAAAAACAGAGATTCTCGTGAAAACAGTAAATTCTTAACTGCAGCTTTTCTGCCATCGTCATTTATAGCATGTTTACATCCTCAACGTGGAAAAAAACATTATGCAAAAGAGAGAAAAAACTGGCTACACGAGTTCCTTCACCCCAAGTGTCACCAAGGGGCGAGGTGGCCACCAGAGGAGGCGTAAGCAGATGTGACACTTAAGCCCTGCCTGTTCTCTCCCCAAACCTGCCCCATCACAACGCTCCGAAAACCCACTTGGTCTCAGTCCAGTACTTCAGACAAAGGAATTCCAGGATTCGAGCTTCAGACCAACAACTAAAATCTAAATCTCCTCCCGCCCTTCTGGTTAGACCCTATACAGGTTGGCACAGCCCGAACAAAACAGACCACCAGCACCTCCCAAACTCCTAAAGCTTAGTAGATCATCAAAGTTCCACGTGAAACACTTTGATTAAAACACAGTTTTTATTTCAAATACACACACGCACAAAGAAGCCTTTAACTCTCTCTGCTCTGCAGTGCCCAGAAGGGCATGGAAATGAATGATGTGATTTCTGAGCACTTCAAAAACCAGCTTAGAATTTAACAGGCTGGAGAACCGACTCCTGGGTTTTCTCTCCAGTTCTTCCATGACCTGTTTACATCTCTAAAACATACTTTTTCTCTGTTAGCAAACGGTTTTTAGGTCTGTGGTCACGCTTTGGGCAGGGGAGACAGGCCTCGTATGATGAACTCTGGGTAACACAGAGAGTACAAATACATGAAGTCACAAATCTGCAGCCACATTTCTTCTGTGGAGCCCAAAGGCATCAGCCCATGAGATTTATAGAAGATGTGGACTATCACCGAGAGCAGAGATATGGAATTAACCCCTGGTAGGCTCCCAAGGAGGAAATCCACATCTGACCAGGAAGAAAAGCAAAGAACAGACAAAAAAGAAAGACAAGAAGTTGATAGCGGTGTTTGTGGTTGATTATATCCATGATAACATATGTGGAACTCTACTACTTGAAGTTATTCACTCTATCACACAGGAAAACCTTCCCTTAGGGAGTAGGACACTACAGATGAACCACTACAGAACATCCAACATTCATCTCCTGCAACATGGCAGAGGGGTGGTGGGGAAGAAGAAGGTTTAGGGTTTACAAGGCTCAAAGCTGGGACTCCAGTCCTGAATCTGCTAATTCTCTGCTCCATCACAGATTTGCCTTTTGATCCTGAATGTATTACTTGACATCTTTTTCTCATCTATAACATGGCCAGGGGAGTTCTGGCTCGCCTTCAAGAGTCGCTGTTATCTACGGTGTATTTATTGTCCCAGGCAGAAGATCGCTTTAGCCTGGAATGGATTTATAGTATCACAGAAGAAATTCCACTGTAACCATCAATTTACTACCTTCTTTTAATTAATTACACACGTGCCAAAAACGTTCCCTCTGATCAAGACAGCGCACCCTCCCAAAGCAGAGGGGATGGAGGCCAGCGAGAAAAAGCAGAACAAAGGGAGGTTTTTCACCTTATTTCATGGCTAATCATCCAGCCGCCCTCTCCAACGGCAAGGGCTGGAGCCTGCAGGCAAGTGTGCCTCTTCTGGAGCCAAATATGTATCTTACATCTATATACCCACAAGTTTAGAAGTGATTATACGGACTTCGTTTCATTTTTGGAAATCAAAGAAAAAGGGAGGAGGTCAGCAGCAGGTTAACAATCTGCTCCTCGGAGCGGAGAGCTATTGTTTGGGCTTTGTGTATGAGTTCAGCTCCAGGAGGCATCTCCCATGCAAATCCAGGGAGCGGGAACGCGCAGCCGGTCCTGTGTCACCGCCGGTTTCATGCTCCCGGCCGCTTCCCCTCTCCCTCCCCGCGGCTCAGGTTCTGCTCAGAGAGGCTTTCGCTATTTCAAAAAGCTGAGGAAAGGACACGCTTTGTTTAGCGACTCCTTTTTGTCCCCCTCATGCTCCATTTTCTTTCCTCAATGTCTCAAGAAAAAAAAAAACCAAAACCAAAAAACCTGCTATTCCTTCTCTTTAGTAATCGTGAATATGTTTATTGGCATGCCTGACATACAAAAGAAAACATACAATCTGATCTACAGCAGCCTACATCAAGGGGGGAGGGTGTTGGCATTTTTTTTTTCTTCTTTTTTTTTTAAATCCACCCTTCCCCCAAAGCTCTGATTTCACAGCGACCCTGCCAGCTTGTGCGTCGGAGACTGGCCAATAATTAGTTTCAAAGGAAGTGGCAAAATTTCCTAGATAAATCTGCCGAGAAAGCCCCCAGACAGCGGGGACGTGGAAGTGCGGGAAGTTTTCAAAATCCTGCTACCCCTTCGCAGCTACCTCTGCCCGGGGAAATGTTTAATTATGGGGAAAAAAATAAGTGAAACACTGTATTATTTGGAAGCAAACACACATAAATGTGTGAATGGAGATGCTTAACCCGAGATCCATGGCGGGCAGGACAGATCTCTCCCCGCCGTGCAGGCAGGACGTTGAAGGGGAGCCTTATCGTCGCTGCTCCGTGTCCTCCTCCCTCTCCCTCTGTTTTTCCCTTCGCTATCTCGAGCAGAAAAGCCTGGACAATGTAACACCCTTTTCAGAACAAATCCAACCCCGCTGCATTGTTCCCTACGTCTATAGCACCATCCAACCCCGATTATTTTAAGTTTTGATGATTTTTTTTTCAACTATTTATACAAGGCATGAAAATAACCCCTGCTCAGAAGCACTACCCCCTGATATGTGAGCTGGTAGGTGGGACGCAAGGTCCTGGACTGGAGCTCACCAGAAGTATTAAGCTCCTACTTTACCATGAACACTTGCTGCGGAGAGA
>JAOQGH010000011.1:3159606-3170774 GCA_025769975.1 Gallinago jamesoni | reverse complement strand
GAGCCTGGCCCAGGTTGCCCAGAGAAGCTGTGGCTGCCCCATCCCTGGAGGGGTTCAAGGGCAGGTTGGATGGGGCTCGGAGCAACCTAGTCTGGTGGGAGGTGTCCCTGCCCAGGGCAGGAGGTGGCACTGGATGATCTTCAAGGTCCCTTCCAACCCAAAACATTCTATGATTTTGTGATGAAGTCTTCCAAAAGCAGAGAGCAACATCCAGAAGATGCTGGAGACAGCTCCAGTGCAGTGGAGAACCCAACCATCCCCAGCTCCCATCTGGCTCCACAGACTCAAAGGGCAATTCCAGTTTCTTTTTTCTCTTCCCAGCTGAACTCTTAGTCAATACCCAGGTCTTTACCTATTCACATTTTTAGGTCCTTCCTTTCATTCAGAAACCCAGCAAGGAGCACCGAAGTCAATTCTTTAAGTTCTTTTCCACCTAAAATGTTTTATCCAAGGATGGCCCAGCAATTCCACCCAGCTCCCCGAGCCTTTGAAACGAGACACTTTGCAAAATACACCATATCCAGGGTGTGCCCAAAACATGCTCTGTGGAAAAATCTGTTGGGGTAGTGCCAGTTTAGCAAGGAAAACCTTTTCCCCCAGCTGGAAGTCTCACACAGCGCTGCTGCCGAGCTGGTGCCACCAGAACCGAGCAGAGAACAAAGGAGATGGGGGGGGGCGGGAGGGAAAGCCCACGTGAAATGAAACCCCAAAAATCTTTCAGGAGGAAAAGCACATCCATGAAGAACACCTTTACAGTCTCCTTAAGGGAGCCCGTGTTTGCTATTGTTCCTGTTTTATTCTTAGCCATATCGTCACTTTTCCTCTCGTGCGAGTTATTAGCAAGAATAAAAACGCAGCTCTAAACCCTCACTGCTTACGGACGCCGGTGTCACGCAAGGCAAAAGTCTCTTTCCCATCCCCCACATCAGTATATTCGGCTTCAGTATCAGAGACCGGCTCTAACGGGGCCCCCTTCCCTCGCTCAGACTCTAACTTCGGTCTCCCACCCGATGGCGGGGAAGCAGAGGAGTCACTACCCTGGGGTCTTCAGCCCCAGTTCACATTCACAAACTCCATAAATGTTTTTTTTTCTTCTCCTTCTTCCTGACAGGCTTTTTTCCAGTGAAAAGCAGAATGAGCATTTATACAACCCTATCCAAAGTGTCACCCACAACTGCTAAAGACTCTGAGCTAGAGAGCCTGTTCTTGCTCACTGCCCCACCAGTAAGGATACCAAACCATTTCTAGTCCCCCTCCTTACCTTTCATACACCAGTCCAGTCCCACAGCCCAAGAAACAGGCAGAAGAGTTGACTCTGGACAGAACAACCCAAATCCCTGCACGAGCACTAAAGGCATCTCTGAGAAAGCTGCAGAAAGATCACCCACCCACCCACCCCACCCCCCATCAAATTCTAACACCCCACAGCACCCAATTCCACCGTTATTGCTCCCAACTCCAAGCCGCTCCCCTTCTTCTGTCCCTGGTTCCCTCCTGCTTCTTCCAAAACAACTGTGATTGAGTCCTCAAAAGATAAATGTAAGCCAAATCAAACTCCCTTTAGGATGGAAGCCACGAGCTCTGCCTCAACCAGGTTCTAGGGACGACACCAAAACACCTCTCCCCTTTCCCCAGCCCAGCGGGGTCTGCACCAGGACCGAGACCCCAATGAAAATCAGATACAACTTAGACACCCATTGTATCTACCAAAGGTGGCACTACAACCAACCTTTCTGGGAGAAACAACTGACTGTTTTTTCCTAAGATCTTTTCTCCGGCAATGTTCTCGTTTGCCCTCTTTGCTTAAAAGCAGGAAGGACTCGCTGTGTCCTACTTACTGGGGGTACCTGATTAAGCATTTCTGAACAATGAAGGGTTCTCTGCTGTTCTGCTTTCAAATGCAAAGCAAGAACATGTTCAGGATTTGTTCTCTTTCTCCCTTCCCAAATGAAAGACATCTCTCTCAACCAACCTGCTGCTGCTGTGCAGCACAAGGATCACAAGCAATGCAGGTGCAAGGTGGACAGGCTGGAGAGGTGGGCTCCTGCAAACCTCATGAAGTTCAACCAAGCCAAGTGCAAAGTCCTGCACCTGGGACGTGGCAATCCCAGGCACAAATACAGGTTGGGTAGAGAATGGCTGGAGAGCAGCCCTGAGGAGAAGGACTTGGGAGTGCTCCTGGATGAGAAGCTCAACATGGGCCAGCAGTGCACACTGGCAGCTCAGAGAGCCAACCCCATCCTGAGCTGCATCAAAAGAAGCGTGGCCAGCAGGTCATGGGGGGTGATTCTACTCCTTTGCTTTGCTCTCATGAGACCCCACCTGGACCACTGTGTCCAGCTCTGGAGTCCTCAACACAGAAAGGACATGGACCTGTTGGAACAGGTCCAGCAGAGGGCCATGAAGATGATAAGAAGGATGGAGCACTTCTATGGAGACAGGCTGAGAGAGCTGGGGTTGTTCAGCCTGGAGAAGAGAGGGCTCTGAGGAGACCTTATAGCAGCCTTCCAATATCTGAAGGGAGCTACAGGAGAGATGGGGAGAGACTCTTTGTTAGGGAGTGTAGCGATAGGACAAGGGGTAATGGTTTTAAATTGAAAGAGGGAAGATTGAGATGAGACCTCAGAAAGAAATACTTTACTGTGAGGGTGGTGAGAGCCTGGCCCAGGTTGCCCAGGGAAGCTGTGGCTGCCCCATCCCTGGAAGTGTCCATGGCCAGGCTGGATGGGGCTTGGAGCAACCTGGTCTGGTGGGAGGTGTCCCTGCCCAGGGCAGGGGGGTCGGAACTTAATGATCTTTAATGTTCCTTCCAACTCTAACCGTTCCATGATTCTATGGCATAACGCATTTTCATAAATAGCTGAAAAGGTCAGGCACCGTGCCATAGTTGGTACCTACAGTCACAGCTACAAGTCAAACCCAAGAAAAACACCATGAAAAAGCCAAGCAGGTAACTGAAAAAGTTGTAAAGAGTAGACAAACTTTTAGAGATTGCTCTGTATAAATCAGAGTTAGTGAAACATGTTTGTGACCAGTTGGAAAAGCTTCCTCAGTCCCCACAGTGTGGGATCTGCCATTGGAATTACAGCTCCATGAAGAGACAGGCTCGAGAAATTTAATTTTATAGCCCTTGAGATACAGGCTTCCTCATCGTGCTCTCCCTTGAAAATGAAAGGAGAAAAAACAGACTAAGCCCTATTTCTCACCCAACTGAAGCCCAACTGCAACCACCCCTCGACCAGCTACTGACCCAAGAGCCACACGCATCTGTCTCCAACCCAGACTGGGAAATGAGCACTGAGAAAAGCAGGAATTAGTGAAAAATCTCCATTTAGTGCTCCAAGCACAGCAATTCTGAACCCCAGGCAGCACGACATAAATTTGTTGTGGTTTCAGCCTAAATCACTGCAACCGGACCGACAGATGGCCCTTCCCCCCCACAAAAAAAGAGGAGAGATAAGGAGACAGAGCAGTTTAGAACAAACTAAATTACTTTAATGAAGAATTAATATTAAAATAAAAAAGAAGAAAATAATGAAATAGATACAATATATACAAAACCCTATCAAGCTCCCAGGATGACAGTCCCGTCACCGGCAGGCACTGGGGAAGTACCAGGCTGGTCTCAGCAACGGATGGGAACTGGATTCCAGCTCTGGAGTCAGGCACACACGGATTGGGATCAAAGGCAGATGGACAGCCAGGGTCCTCTTCAGACGTCGGCCATCCTGGTAGAAGCCAAAGGAGGGGCTGACCCTTTGATCCCTCAGCTTTTATACTGAGCATGGGGCAGATGGGATGGAATACCCCACTTGGTCAGGTTTGGGTCTTTCCTGTCTGTTCCTCCCCACAGGTGGGACCCCTCTACACTTTTCCGTTTCCGACCCTCTAAGGGGCAAATAACGAGAATTGGCTGCCCTTGGTTGTTATAGCAATAAGTATAAGCACGGGCCTCTCTGCACACCATTCCTTGGCATGGAGCACAAACATTGGCCTGATCATCCTGAGAACGAGCCGTTTTCTCCACAATATGCTGTTAATTTCAGAGAGTTAGAGGAGGCCTAACTAAACTGTAAAATTACAGAACACAAAATTGGTTCGGTTTTACCTGAAACTGGGACAACGAGGCAGCACCGGGAGGAGCCACCGCGAAGGCTGTGAAATGATTCGCTGCAACACCCCAGTGCAGAAGGCGCGCGCGTTTCCCACCAGTAAATGGGGATAATTAAAGTGTGCTTAACATTATGGCCATCGGCACCGTCACAACCACAGCCGGACACGCCGTGGGTACTCTGTGACCCTCGGAAAAGCCGGTGTGAGAAGTTAGTCACCAGGAACTCCAGTTCGCTCCCAGCAGCTTGAGGGAACTGCCGTGAAAAGTGACTTTCCAGATAAGAAACCTGAACTAGAAGATAAGTTGCAATTAAATATTTGTTTTCCCTACCTTTTCAGAGAATTTTTCCACGGCACAGACTGAAGCTGGGGATTGCAGAGACTAAATCACACACCACTCTCCAGTTACTCGACATCGGTAACTAATCGGCCAAAAATAATTGGCAAATTCTGATGAAACTGGTCCACAGTGAAATGCAAGACAACCAAAGGAACCAACCAGCCTGAGAAAAGTAACTACTATGAAGATGCACAGGAGACATGAAATATTTCCTAAGTGTAAGTATTAGCACAGGGTAGGGAAACACCAGGACTTTGATTTCTTGCTAAACCATCCTTTGGCCACCCACGCCAGAGCTTCCCAGCTCCGGGAGGGATTCACGTGCTCTGTTCCAAGCAACGTTCCACCACCAGCAGCTCCTGATCCGACTGATCCAACAGCAGCATTGGGGTCCTTTGGAAGCAGCACAGGTTGCACCGCTGCTGCCCACAGTCACACCTCAAGAAGTTCAGCCCCATTCTCCACCAGGGATGCTCCAACCCACCTTTGCCCCCCACCAAGCAGAGGCAAAACTTCTCCTGACCCTAACTCTGCCCACAACACACACTTTTGAAATTATATGAAAGGATCTCAGCTGTGTATTATTAATCTGAGAACAAATGAAAGGCAACCTGGTGGTCCATGACCCACACAAACCTAAGAACAGAGAACGAACCAACCCTGCCAGTACATGATTTCTTGCCCCATGAGGGGCAGGAGAATCGAGAGAGCCTCGTTAAACCAAGCCCTAGCTGGCAGGGCTTCCCAATAAAGGTGTAACGAATTCCTCCCTGCTTTGTTTATGCATCACACCATGGCCTGGTTATGCACCTTCCTGGGCAGCAGGTCTACCACTGCTTTACAAGGACCTACCAAGGCCTGGTAGATCCCCAACGCTACTGGCAAGATGCAATTCCTCAGGGAGACGCTGCTCTACAGCCAAGATCCAGCAGGCCAGAACAGTACAAATGCTTCGAAGTCTGTCCTTGACCAGATACAGATTCTGGAATGTCACCATGCCAGAAAAACTCAAAGGTCAACTCTTATCTAAGCATGATGTAAACACGTCTTTGTTCCTCTTGCATGCTTCTACTTGCATCCCAGAGGCAGTCAGCGACATGGCCACTACTGCAAACAGGCTAAGAGACACAGCATTTGGGGCATAAGATCTAGAAACTAAAATCTAGAAAAAAGCCAGGAGCTTCTTGGGGAAGCTCCTTGGGGAAAGGCAAGGGCACCCAGGAGCAATACACAGCCAAGGGATGAGACAGAAACTTCTTAAATATTCCATCTTACCACCAAAATTAAAATAACCAGGGTAAAAACCTTCCCTCTAATAAGTAAAATTCGGCAAGCTGCAGAATCCAGCCAGACTTGAGCAACCCTGCAAAAAGCCGTCGCTCTTCTGCGCTCGCACACAAACCCATTGTATAACAATGGTTCTGTACAATGAGCTGGCCCAAGGCGGCTTCCCAGTGGAAAAGTCAGCTCTTCCCCTTCCTGCCTCAGCACTCCTTTGAAAAGAATGATATTTAGACGTACTTGGATGCTCATACCAGCTCTTAAAGGTTGACTTTGGGAGTTCTGCAAACAAGCAGGAACGTGCAATCCTCAACTCTGGAGCTGGCGAGACCCAACGCCAAAGCGCTCATGCCAACAGGACAGTCGATGTCGGGCAGACTAATTACTAATTACCCACAGGCAAAAGCTTTAAACGAGGTTTGGTGGGCCTGGCCTAGATGCCAGCACGCATACACACCAGCTCCTGAACCTACAGGCAACAGAAAGATCGCTCTTTCTATTAGCTTTAATATCTTTGGCTTTTTTTTTTTTTTTTTTTAAAAAGAGTACTGGGGAGGTTGGGGAATGTAAAGGCACAACTAACACAAAGGGCAGGAAAAGTCAGCAAAGAATTTCACGCATCACGTCTCTGAAAACCGCACTTCCTCTTGGGATTAAGACGAGTGGCAATGAAATTTAACTTTGCTAGACAACACGTGAACCTATGAAACCCACAATATGGGAAATTTAATATTAGTTTGGACAGAATTTTAATCAAATGTCTCCTCCAATAACAATTACAATACTCATAAATGCAATTTCACAGCTAATCCCAACAGTAAGTTTGTGGGCATTATAAAACAAGAATAAAGTTATTAAACTCTCTTTTCTAACAGCACAAGAACGCCTTTATGTCCAGCCCGCAGGGATCACAGGCTCAGCTCCTCACCTGCACTGAGAGCAAGCCGAACCCATGCCACCTTCAAGGCTTCACATACACAAATTCATCCCCCCAGCTAACATCCCAAAACACGAGGTGACATTCACCTGGAATTTAATATTCAAGAGCTGCAACATCTGTTTATCAGCACTCATCCATATGAGCGTGGGTTTGGAGGACACTGGAGTTACCAAGTTCACATCCGCCTACCCAGTTCAGCCAAATTTGTGTCCCGCGCTGTGGACCAGCCATGAACACCACTTTGGACAACAGTTATTTCTCCCCAGGGATCAGCGCAGGTACGCAAAAGTCCTGGTGACTATTTCCAGCCTCAATGAGAAATCCATCCACATTCCAAACAGGACCCCTGTGACTGCTGCAGGGAAGTTTTTGTCAACTGTAGCTATACTTCACACACTGAGGTTTAAGTTCAATAGGTCCATCAGGGTGGAAGATATCACCTACTGATGCAAGCAAGATTCTACAGAGGCCAGACACAGAATATGGCCTTTTAAGAGCTTTGTGCAAAATACTGAGAAACACACTCCTTGGGAAAATTCCTGTAAGAAAAAATTCCCTTCTTCTTTGACCCGTCTCAAGACCTTTTCCCTTGATGAGCACTTTCCTCCTCCACACACAAACTGACACCTAACACTTACGCAAACAGCATCTAGTTACCAACATAATTATGAGGATGTTGTCATCATTCAATTCAACTCACAGACAAGAAGAAAATTCCCAACAATAAATTTCCCAGACATTCAAGAGAAGACACTTACTTCCCACTTCTACCAGCACTCGGACCAAATGCCTTCAGAATTTTTTTTTTCCCTAGCAAATCATTCAACAACACCAACAAAAAAAATAATTCCCGAGTCAGAAGTATGTTGTCAGCTACAAGGACTCAGCCTGGCCTTACTTTACATAACTGACTTACAGCAGTTGTAAAAAGACCAACATTTCATTTCAGGGGACAGGTCCACCACATCGTGGGGAGAACCGTGTAGAGTATTTTGGGTTTGTATCAGCTGCTCGCACCGCTCCAACCAGCCAGTATTCCCAGCTCTTGCTGCTCCACAAGAACACCAACAACTACCGCATGCATGAAAAACGTTATCTTCAACGCTGCATGTGCTGCCTGAACTAGGAAATGTGCTGCAGATCACACCACATTAGTTTGAACAACTACTTCTTTGATCTAAGCCCATCAAAAAAAAAAAGAATCCTACAAAATCCAGATTTTTCCATCTGCCACCTTCCACCTCGCTCCCCCCACCGGCGGTGAGCGAAGCGTGACTGTACTTACAGAGGTACGTGGGGTTGTTCTGGGTCTGCTTTGGTCAGTTCCTCTTCTTCAACGTCCGACTCTCCTCCCGAGCTGCTGTCAGTCACATCCGAGTCAAACGCCTGTTCGCTGGATCTCAAGTTGGCCATTCCACTGGCCGTGAATCTCTCCAGTTCTTCCGATATCGAATCGCTCTTCAAGAAGCTGCTCAAGCCTTCTGAAGTTACTGTCTCACTCGCAGCTTTCCTCAAGGCTGCTTCAGCTTTCCTGGTCAACATCAGCTGGCTCCGATGCCTCAGGGGGTCCAAAGTCGGAAGCTTGCTCAGAGTTTTCTCCAAGAAGCCACCCAACTGCTGCTGGATGTGTCTCTCCACCTGCTTGGCCTGCACCACCTGCAAGCGTTTCTGCAGCCGGCGGGCACGGCTCTCGATGTCCGCCTGCCGCCGCAGCAACACCCTCGTCCTCATCTCCGAGTCGAGGGCGCTGTGGTGACCGGCCAACAGAGAAGGTTTCTGCTCCTCCAACTTACTGCTCCCGAAGTCAGAGCGACCAGCGAGACCAGGCAACCTCGTCTCTCCGCTGCCACCCTCCAGCACCCGCTGCTGCTCCGTGGAATTAAGGGAAGATTTGTTTGCAGTGCTATTATTGCTAAATGGAGTCGTGCGCTCTGCATCAAGGCTTCTATGTGGAAGAGTGCAATTGGTCAACCCGGTCTTCAAGTCCCCCAATTCAGAACCTCCTGTGTTATAGTCAACACCCTGGAGGGCAGCAGGAGGAGGAGGAGGAGGAGCACACTTCCCACCGTTCAGAGAACTAGAGTTTTCATGGTCTGAATTGGTACTTTTGGCCAATTTCTTGGCCAGGCCATTTACAGGCGCTTGTGGGAGAGGCGGCTGGCTATTAGTACTCATGGTTTTTAGATTCTCCAAAGTGAATTCCAACACCGGCTGCCTCCCCAACAGATCGCTTGTTTTCAAGAAGGACTGAGATAAGAGAGAGTGAGATTTAAGGACTGTCTGCTTGTTGAAGACTCCTTGCAGCTTCAGAGGCTCTTTTGGAGAAACAGATGTTACATCCGAGCAGAGATAAGAGGCCACCAGCGGCTGCAGCTTGCCCAGCTCTTCCTTCGTAGGGTTGTTTCGGAAATCTAAACCGGGATCCTCCGAAGCAATGGCTTTCCTTTTGGTGCCGTTGGCGGCCAGGAGGATGTTGTTGGCGTTGCCGTTGCTCTCGGCACTGCCAGGCGACAAGGTGGAGGACGGGGGAGCCAGCTTGAATCGGATGTGGTGAGCTTCAGCTGCTGCGTCAGTGAGAGCGGGCGCCATCGCAGCCATTCAGCACAGAGAGACGGGAAGTCCAGCCTCTCCCGGTGCCGAGGCCAGCTCCGCTGCCTCCCACTGCCGCTCCCGAGGGCAGCCTGCTGAAGGCAAGGGAGAGAGACAAAGTTAGGCACCGTGCTTACAGAAAATAAAACGCACCAGATAACAGTGGCGAGGCTTGCAGACGCTTGGTGCCACCACCCAACCAAGCTTCACGTCCTGCAGAGCATCCTCCCTCGGCGACCACCAGCCTCGCACCCGGCAGAGCCACCACGGGCAGATAAAAACAGAAGTAGCAAGATGCAAGCTGGTCCTCAGGATCTTAGCTACTGCCTGTCTAGAACAACTATCCTCACCTTTCCATCCACCCAGCCAGCACACCAGCATCCTCTCAGGCCTTCACAAAAGGTCTGACCCTGGTTACACCCCTCCCTCAACACCAGCAGCTCACCAGCTTCATCTTTAAAATCCTTGAGAAGCACCTATAAACCAGTTTTCATGGCTTCTACTGCCAGCTCAGGTGCGCTAAAAATGACAAATCAGAACTACAGCATCTAACAGGAGACAGGGTTTGAGAGGAACAAATCTCCATATGTCTGAACTCCCAGTGGCCGAAGAAACCCCACCACCCCACACCCAGCAGCAATCCTGCCTCTTCCCTGAAACCCTCAGGTTTGAAAGGAGTTGCTTCCCAGTGTACGGGAAACCTGCTTTCCCAAAAGTACGTTTCCGAACGAGCCAGGTGATTTCCAGCATTAGCAATTCCCATTTCCCTTTCAAGAGCGTGGACAAAGATTAACCCACCCACAGACTGGGACGGAGCAGTTCTACGCTCTCACTCCACCAGCCAACAGCTTAACCCAAGGACATCAAACAAATAACCAAAGACCTTTCATTCATACACACCCCAACCTTTCCCCCTCCATCCCCTTAAAGCTCGTGGTCACCTACCTACTTCCTTTAATACTAAAAGTGTCAGTGTTTTTATTAATTCCTTTTAATTGCGTTCACCTAACCCAAAGCCCAACCTGTGCTAACAGCACAACAGTTTATTTTCCTTTTGCTGCAGAATTCATCTAGCACCTTCATAAGCTATTTCAATGTCAATTTAATAATAAGAAGCTGCCCCGATCTCTTGCCTGATACGCCAATCCTCTAATTTCACATAAATTTGCCTAAGCTTGTCGTAGGCTGTTCATTAACACACCCCAATGACCAAATTAATATACCACTTAACAGGAAAAGTGAGGACTATCTAAAGCTGGAATATGTTGAATGAGTGAAATTCAGCAGCCAGTTTTGCTTCCAGCCTCATTCAGCTGCGCCACAACTCGTTCCCCGGCGTCCCACCAGCTGCTTCCCCGTCACCAGGACCACAGACAGGCATCAGGGCTGAAAAACACCCACTAATAAAAACTAGATTTTTGTGAAAAGTCAAGAGATAAGAGAGAGGAGCAAACCCACAGCCCCCTGGAGGGAAGGCCCACGGGACAACCTCAGTTATTGGCTCTATGTGGTATGTTGGCCAACTAGCAGGCCTTAGAATCATAGAATTGTCATGGTTGGAAGGGACCCTTCAGATCATCGAGTCCAACCAACAACCCAACTCTGATAAAAACCATCACTAAACCATGTCTCTAAGCACTATGTCAACCCCTCTCTTAAATCCCGCCAGGGATGGTGCCTCAACCCCTTCCCTGGGCAGCCCATTCCAAGGCTTGATAACCCTTTCTGTGTCAAAATGTTTCCTAAGATCCAACCCAAACCTCCCCTGGGGCGACTCGAGGCCATTTCCTCTTGTCCCATGGCTGGTTCCTTAGGAGAAGAGATCGACCCCCCCCCAGCTACACCCTCCTTTCAGGGAGTTGGAGAGAGCGAGAAGGTCTCCCCTCAGCCTCCTTTTCTCCAGGC
>JAOQGH010000011.1:3096024-3119703 GCA_025769975.1 Gallinago jamesoni | reverse complement strand
AATTGTTTCAGTGATCTAATTTACAAGACTGCAGCACAAACAGTTACATCAGCACAGCTGTGGGTGAAGATGGGGAGAGGCAAGAGGAGATCCCAACAGTTGGATGCAAGAGGAAATAACATTAAAAGAAATCTGAAGTGTAACTCAGCTTCTTCAGGAAAGCTACGATCACTACTGATGCAGATTTAGGATCTAAATCCATTCCAGGTATAATTTCTATGCTTATAAAACTACCTCAACTGTAAATTTCCCAGAGCCTTGGCAGAAAGTCTGCAGGTTTTGTGCAAAGCTCTGCAAAAGTGAAAAGAGTAAGACCCAACCCACACCGCTCTTACCTGCATGTATTCTGCCAGTTCGAAGTAAGCTCTCCCAATTTGGCACAGCACCCAGCCAGTGTTGTAATGGTGGGATGGCAAATGGCTTAAAATATTTATCGCTTCTTTGCAGTTGTATGAACACAAGGCTAAATAACCTTTCCCCATGTCACGAAGAAGGCTCATCAAACCTTCTAGGAGAAAAATACAATAAATAAAAGTGGAAAAAAAAGAAGAGACAGCTGAGATTTATTTACTTGAAACTGCTAATCCCGTAAGCTCCTCACTGTGGCAGGCGCCGCTCCTGAATTCGCCTATGAAAAATCTTTCAGGAGATCCCAAACACAGGCTTATAGGCTCTGAACTTAGGCATATCCTAAAAGATCAACCTTTTTAATGCAAGTGAGATAGTAACGACTTCTTAAGCCAACAACAGCATAATCAGAGAAACCCTGAAGCTCAGGGCAACTGGAGTTTTGCATTTACAGCAGCTATTCAAACATTTTGTTAGGTCTGAACCCAGTTTCCACACGTCTGGTATCCATGGATACATCTTCTCGCTGCCTGGAAACACTACTGAGCCAAAAGAGAGGTATTCAGCAGTTTGTCTAGGATTTTTTGACAATCTGAATAAAGACTTGTTTTTAAACAAATGGGAAATATGAAGAGAGAGCAGACTACACCAACCCCATTTTTGAGGGAAGGTGACTGGGTTACACATAGCACCTTTAGATCAGTTCCCAAGCATCTCACCTGAAAATATTTTAATAATTAATAAGGATCAAGTGCTTGCAAGATATATCTGCTTGCAACTAGTCACTTTCAATATTTCTTCACATGGCCTTTGCAAATTAACTAGAAAATAATGATTTCAACCAGTTTTTATATTTATACAAGGGATAGCTACAGGGTAACTGGAAACAAAGAAGCAACATGGGTTTTTTTTTTCCATTCAGCCTTAAACACAGTATAAGTTTATAGTATAGTACAGGTAAGTATAAGTTTTACTCGACTACAGTCCAGTAGTGTTCAAACAGACCTGCTGCTGCCTTCTGTAGCGTAAAAGCCTGGATCTGCGGTGCAACAGTAGAAATTTTCCCTTCTGAAATGATGGAAGAGTCCAGCTTGGTTATTTCCAAACCATCATTTAAGTTTGGTTGAGTTATTCCTCCCTTGTTTGTTTTACTTTTTGTTTTTCTGTTTGGAATCTTAGGCGGAAACTTCATTTTTAATTTTTTGCTATTTTCCTACAAGTAAGAAGAATAAGAGTTACATATAAGAAAAGGCTTTTAAATTCAGAAAACTAAACTTGGAAGCGAGTTGTGTAAAATTATATTTGTGTCTCTTTGCAGCTTTAACAACCGTGCCTAACTACTAACTTCATGAATGTATAGTGGTTCATTTTTAAACAGGAAGTGTCCACATTGTCCAAGTACAGTCCATGAGTATTTGCACTTTGGTGTTCTGCTCCATGGTTTGAAGAGCAGAAGACACCTGAAAATAACTTTGTTTTGAAAAAAAAAAAAAGAAGTTATCTTCTCAAAATGAATTCAGTAAATATATTGGAACTACAGAACCTCTTTTCAAAGGGGTTGATATCTAGCAGCACCACTGCATTTTTCAATCCACTGTGTATCTTTGCTTTTGTTCATGATGTTCTTCTTCCTACTATTGCAGTTGAGCACTTGAGAGCTTAAAAAAAATAACATATTATGGCATCCTGACATGTTTTTGAACAGCCAGATCTTTCATAAGTTCTTCTCGTTATAGAACCTGTTCTTAAGCTGCTAGAATTGCTGTGCATATGGGGAAATGATTAGTCAGTCCAGTGGTGTGGGTAAGAAACCGCACCGAAGTCGAAGCGTGGTACCTTTGTTGTAGAGCTATCACTAGTAAAGAGGCGAGAGCTTCTTCGAGGCAGTGAGTTTGGTGGAGCAGCAATTGTCGGGCTCAATACCTGAGGTGTTGTACTGCAAACAAACAGCATGTTAAAAAAAAAATAATTTATTCACTCCATTTTTAATAAAAGCAGCTTTTATCTTTGCCTTAAACAAAAGTGCTCAAGTACTATATATTGCAGATAGTCCCAGTTCAAGGCATAAAAACTCCAAATCTACCTGTTGCATGTCAAGAACAGGAGCAGAATTTCCTTCCAGCTACTTTTTCATTTACTGATGAAGTGATCTAACTGCAAAGGAGATTTAAAACAAACAGACCAGCCACCACGCACGAGCCTCCTACTTATACATTGGAGTTATTTCACCTAACACAAAAAATACACTCTTCCTCATCCAGAGAGGAATTCCGCAGGAACATCTACACAGGTTGGGCAAATACAGCACCAAATTCCTTCAAGAAAGGAGATGCAAAAGGTAATAAAGGTCTTTTTTTTTTTTTGTTCCCATACCTTGTCTGTGGGCCAGAGCTCTGTGTTTGTGCAACGAGAATTGGAGTGACTTCCCGGCTATTGCCGCTCTGTGAGAAGACAGATTTTGTTCCAGCCTGGCTTATCCTGCTGACAGCCTGCACAACACAAAGTTTTTACAGGTTTCTTATTATGTCACCAAGAAGTCACAATCTCTGCTAGATGAAAGCAAATCCATTCTGCCTACCAAATACTGCACAAAGTAGGATAAATATAGATTCTTCCAACAAAGAAAGAACCCCCTCCATTCCAAGGAGGAAGCATCAAAAGTATTTCCCATTCTACCTGTGAAAATGCCAGTAACACCCAGTTTACCAACTTGAAACACATTATTTGAGAGAGATAAAATCTCCATCTAGTGGCAAGAAACTATATGTTAAGATGTTCATGCAAGAATAAAAGGGAATGAAGAGATGTCATATTTAAGTTCTTTCTCCACGGAAAGTCGTACAAAAAAAACCAACCACAGAAAGAAAATGACTTTTGAATTCTCACATTACAACCCCATCCGGAAGCCATTCCCCATTAACACCTCAAAGAGGTGCATGCTGTACAAGATCTGTGCCTGATGCTTTCCTGTTCAACATAACTTTTCATAGCATAAATTAGTATTTCACAAATTAAATCATTACCAGACTGGCCTTTGGAGTAGATGCAGAACTAAACTGCTTCCTCAAGAAGCGACCTGCATTATGCAGCACAGAAGGTTAATATAGGGAGACCTGTGCTGAGGCTAACAGGGAGCAGCAAGTTCCTGCACGCCAAGTAACTAACACTGTGTGTCACACACATATTTTTTGGTACCTTTTATTAGTTACAGGTTACAAGCATGTGCTATGACTTAGCACCAGAACATTGTCTGGTATCTTCAGAGAATAAAAACAGGCACTTTGATGCCCACCCTGGCACAGCTGAAGCATGGGAACTTCGAGCTGTCATTAGGTGACTGATTCCGAGACCTAAGGCACAACTTCTGACAAATTCATTGTCTGGTGTGTAGAATTCCTATGAAAGATAGACTTCTCTGTTCCCTGCCTTTCAAAGAAATCTTAAACCCTATCTTTCTGCCCCCTCCAGGGACACTAAGATTCAACTCAGCAATGGCTTTTAGGAAAAGATGCTCTTTAAGACACCAGAAATGGGATCAACAACAGCACAAGCAACACCAGTTTATGCATTATCTGACTTTTAATGTTTTGTCCTTCCCTTCTCAGTTTCTCTGTTATCAGAGGGCAGCTGAGGCAGCCAGCAGGCACGCTTGCCCACTCAGATAGGAAGCCTTGGGATCCATCCTAATGTTTCATTCATTTACGTAAGTGTTTCCAAGGAAACTGCCTCGGTGAAGCCATGCACATTCTAGCCACAGCTACGCCCAGCCTTCCCTAAGTGGGTAATTCGAAGAGCAGAAGTGAAACTGGCCAAGTAATTATTTGCATTGGACAATGCATCTATCAGAACTCTAAGCTGTTCATTAAAACGTATTAAATATTTGTGTTTAGGTCCTAGCACAGATGCATTGGGACAGAAAGCAGATGCATGGATTAGCAAAACTTAGCAAGAAAGCAGCAGCAATTCTGACTCGATTCCCCAAAACTTTTTACCCAGCATAAAGGATACATGTGAGACTAAATGCAGGTGAGTACTACACGGACAAGCTGCACTTTGCTAACTATTTCAATTTTTCAGACAATTTACCTTCCCACATATGTACAGTCACAAGCCAGTGTTTTCAGCTGTACCATCAAAAACTGGTTGGTCCTGAGCAACTACAGGATGGGAACTGGATGAACCACAGAAAGTGTATTTCTAGCAGCCTGGTTTAGCACAGTCCAGCCCCAACAGAAAAAAGACAAAAAATAAAATAAAATAGAAAAGCAGGACTAAGAGAACCGATAGAAAGTGTTGCAGTAACAAGATGCCTAGTGACAGGGCACCATAACGGCTCATGGAATGAGATTCCAGAGTTCCCAGTCACAGGCTTTGGAAAACCATCCAAAGTGGGGGTGGGGAGGAAGTTAGCTGCTTACTGGCTTTTATGCTTTTAAATATTGAGCCAATGAGAGAAGAAAAATGCCTTTTTTTGACAGCTCCCAGCCTTCACTTGCAGAACAGCACAGCAAAATGAGCACCGATTCGTCCACAGCATCAAATGTGGAAATTCAAATTCTACTTTTGGAAGGATTCAACACTATTACTTGCCTTGAGCTTTAAAGAGCTAGTCACCTATAAAACACTAACATCTCTCATGCAACTTCTAGATTTACTAAAAATACCGGGAAAAATCCTCAGATTTTTTTGTTTTTAGAAAGGAACAAATGGTTCTTCAACTATCATCAACATTCCACCTCTCATTTATCACTATGGCAACTATGGCAGTTTCTTACTGAGTAAAAAAAGACAATTTTTAGTTTCCTCTACACAAGAGTGAGCTGAGTGAAACATCACCATTCTATCAGTCAGCCCTCCACAGACCACCAGCAGCATTCCCATTACTCTGGTCTGTAAACAAGAAGTCAAAAAGAGCTTGGAAGAAAGCTGCGGCTTCAGCTCACTTGGCTTCAAATAATCCTAGAAGCCTCATCTCTGAGAAAACATTAATTAATTGCTTGGACTCAGCGTCCATACATTCCCCTCTGACAACAGGGGGACAGAAGATACAGCACCTTCCTCGGGATGCCTCCAGCAGCACTGGTCAGACAGTCTGCAGGTGGGGAAAAAGGGCTTGTTTGCATTAGAAATAAGAGACTATTGCTTCTAAGAGTTGAGAAAACAAAAACCTGTTTTGCTAACCAAAGGAAGAGACATGATAAGCTGGAACTATTTACAACACAGACATCCTTACTTAAGATACGGTGTAATTTTTTTTCTTGCTGCTTCAGTTGCTTAGCTGAAAAGAAGATTTTCAAAATAAAGAAAACCCTACTACTACTGGGGTTTTAGAAACAGTCGTTTCAATGTAACAGGCTATTCTACAACAAATTTTATTTCAACTAACACTTCAGAAAACCTAAAAAGTTTTGTCAGGAAGATACCTGACGAGTTTTAGTCAAATTAAACCATTCCCCTGGCCCCCAGCCTCACTAGCCTATAAATATACACAAGCTGGTAAACAATGTTGTTTGACAGTTTTAAGTAATTGCTAGAAAGAGCAGGTATTTTTTCCTTGGGAAAAAACCACACTTTATAGACAAATTAGACATGAATTTAGTTCTCACTAAACCCAAGCCATTTCTAGAACTAAAGGAGGCTGCAATCAGTTTCACACTCAGACAAATTGTTTTTCAAAACCAATTGTGTGAACAGTGGAGAAGTTGGGTTCTCCTCACTGTCAGCACAATTCAGGTCCCATGCAATGTTTTATCTATGATATGGATTCTTCTTTAGAGTTCACTGCAATGTCAAATCCATAGAACAGTAATCACATTCTGGAATGCAAGATACCTTCTTTGAAGGTGCTCCTGGGGATGGCACATCAATTACAGAGGAAGAGTTTGTGTAGTTTTGTAAATACGATCCATCTCCAGGGCTTGGGGTTTCTAGTGGCAAAATTCCAAAGCTGAGAACAAAAGGAAGAGGAAGGGTCAGTGTCTGAATGTCACACCACGAGAGCTGGCCTGATTCTGTGGTTAAAACAGAGACCCACAGGATCAGCTTTATTTCAGAACTACTTCATTGATTTATGGTAATCCTCTAATATCTTACTGTCCTCATCTACTCAAGTAGAAAGCATTCTTGAAAGATACAGAACTTTCTTTGCCTGCCTGCATAATAACTAATAGACACCGACCATCCAAGTATTAATGGCTTGTAATGCTGTTTGGATCAGATGGCTTATAGGACAGAGTACTGTGTCCAGTTTTGGGTCCCTTACCACAAAAAAAAGACATTGAGGTGCTGGAGCAGGTCCAGAGAAGGGCAATGAAGCTGGTGAGGGGTCTGGAGAATAAGTCTTACGAGGAGCAGTTGAGTGAGCTGGGGGTGTTCAGCCTGAAGAAAAGGAAGCTGAGGGGAGACCCTCTCGCCCTCTATAACTCCCTGAAAGGAGGGTGTAGCCAGGGGGAGTGGGGAGGTGTCTTCTCCCAAGTCACAGGTGATAGGACAAGAAGAAAAGGCCCCAAGTTGCACCAGGGGAGGTTCAGATTAGATAGCAGGAAAAATTTTGATGCTGAAAGGGTTATTAAGCCTTTGAATGGGCTGCCCAGGGAAGGGGTTGAGGCACCATCCCTGGAAGTATTGAAAAGCCGGGTTGACATAGTGCTTAGTGACATGGTTTAGTGATGGTTTTTATCAGGCTTAGGTTGACGGTTGGACTAGATGATCTTAAAGGTCCCTTCCAACCTTGACAATTCCATGATTCTGTATATATGTGCTCTTCAGAAGAGAGCGATTCTTCAAGGAAAGCTCTTAAGAGTAGCTTTTCACAATTTATGAAACACATTCCTTTACAGATCTTTCCAGTGTGAACATCGCAATAAGCAATTTACTGAATCAACAGTAGTTCTCTTCTAATCAAATACCAGCTGCTTGTTTAAAAAAACAGAAGAGATTAACACTAGGACCAAGAGCCATTACTGAAGTTGTTTAACTTTCCCTTCTGCAGCATTATTTATAATTTGCTATCAACATGTGTGCTCCGGTATGTTGTGCAGCACCAGACATCTCGCATGTTTCAGATCACAGCTATTATCAACAGCACAGAAAAGTTCTGTCTATAACTAACTAACTATCTCAAGGACTTACCTCGGAGTTAAAGGGCTCAAAGCCGCAGGTCCCCCCAGTAAACTTCGCCCAGTTTTTGGTTTATTTTGAGCCTGTTTAGATAATATGGCAGTTCCTGACCCCAGAGGGACAGCATCTGATGAAATTACAGCTGAGTCAATGTAAGACATAGAAGAATCTGTGCTCAAGGAGGAATATTTTGAATTGGAGGATTCTAGGTTGATTCTGTTCAACTCCTGAAAAAAATGTAACGCAGCTTTATATACTCACAGTGTAGTTTCTAATTAGCCTTTTTCAATTAAGCTGGAAAGACTGCTTTAACTACAATCATTTTAGGAAAACTCACAATTGTGTCTTGTGGCGTTTCCATAAGGACAGTCTCAGGCTGCCTGTGGGATATGTTGTGATTAGAGACCAGCGTTGTGCAGGTGTTAGGCAGACAGCTGCTGAAGTTCTGTAAAGATGTTAATTTAAATGTTTGGTCAGGGTCTGGCTTTTCACCTGCAAGAGTGGAAAGATTTAAATAGTTATTCCTGAGTCCACACGCCAAAAATTCAGGCTGAAACAAGGAAGACAGGGAAGAAAGTAATTTAGAAGGGGTGTGTTCTAATATAATTGTTTTAAAAACCCCTACACTGAATCAAAAGTGTTTTTCCACTACGTAATCCTGGACAATCAGTTTTATTAAAAAACATATTTGGTTTTTAAAAGTAATTCTCAGAAGCATACTTTCTAAGGGTCTACTAACTGTAGGCTGGAAAATGTGGTGTTGTTAGATCCAAAAAATGTATAAGTAGTGAAAAGAAAACAAGACAAAAGCTCTGAACACCGGTAGAGTATTTGAAATTAATTATTGCTTACAAAACCACTCCCAGAGAATTCTGCTGGCATTTTCCTTCCTAGTTCTGGACAAGAAGTAAAACAAACCTTGCCACATGGTGATGGCAAATGAGAAAGTCTGAAATAACCAGAAGTGTAAAAAACATCCTCACAAGTAGGATGGTTCTGCAGACTCACCTATTTCACATAGCGATTCAAAAGGGGACCAGAGGAAAGGATTTAAACTAAGGCTCTTTTGGTAACATTCTGATCCTTTGGCAAGCCGGTCTGTCTTGCTGCAAAAAGAACGTAACAGTTTATAGGGAAACTTAAGAAGAGCACTTTTGTTCAAGGATAGCTTTCCAGAAGGGAGTCGAAAAAGAAAAACACATTGAGAGCCACAGCAACAGCCCTCATTTTTCAAGCCACAGAGTAATAGTGAGCTCTTTTGAAGTTATTTGACTTATTTAGACATGAAAGTTACTTAGAGTTACTTTGAGTCCTTGAAAGAACTTACACAAGCACTAGTATAGCATGAGAATTTTCATTTTAGAAAGATGCTGTTCTTCACAACAGTTTTCTTTTTATTTTGCAAGCAGCAGCATGACTGCTACCCTTCCAGCCATTCTAACTATCTAGGGATAATACTTTTGCATATAAATTAAGGGCTAAATGGAACACTTAAGTACCTGGCTATAAACTGCTTCTGAAATAATTTTTTTGAGAAAAGGTACACAAGGGAATAATCCAAGAACCCCACTATTCCTATTTAATCTGTTGACATTTACTGAAACTTTTCTTGTATTTAAGCAAAAGCAACCTGGTCAAATTTATAAAGTTATTCTGACTAACAGGCCTCAAAATTTTCATTTGAAGGTTACAGCTAAACATCTGTAAAACAGATAACAGAAAAATCTAAGTGGCAACATGGAGAAACAGGCCTTGAGAGTTTCTCTTCAGGAAGAATACAGAACTAGCTCAGAGATAAAAAAAAAAACAAACCCCTGCACTCTTGAATTGCACACTTAACCTGGAAAAGATGAATTTGTTTTCAGCCAGAAGCTCTAGGTGAAAGATAAACCATTCTTGCATCCCTCAACTTAGATGGTTTCCCGAACTCTCTACCTGCATCTGTCATACCCCAAGACCGCACAGGCCACACAACCCAGAGAGAGGTGTATCCTGTAGTGACTAAAGATATATTTGCCCCAAACTGGGCTTGCTCAAATAGAAACCCCCAAGTTTTATTAGACAACATAAAAACAGCAACATTACCAGTAGACATGTCCCAGTAAGGAGAGCGTAAAGCATGCAGAGTCACCAAACTCCATAACAATGTCATCATGGCTTTTCTGTTTATTCAAGACTCCACCAGATAAGATCTGTTCTCCTTCTGCAAGCCTTTTTAAAAAACAAGAGGTTTAAAGGGGTTACAAGGCTCACAGTATTGGTAGTCCAGTGTTTTCACCCTGCTGCAAACAAAAACAGAAATCCACTGTCAGTGCTCACAAGTTTCAGACCACTCACAAATTAGTTCCTGCAAATTTATTTTAAATAAATGATGGATTCCTCTAGCATCACAGAGGTACGTGATACTCGAAGTCGAACATCTCTACTGGGAGGGAAGAAAAACAAAACAAACCCAAAAATCCCACACAACTCCAAACCCAGAGATGTGTAATACAGTATGACTTTTCCAGAAGTGACTAATCTTAGGCAGAACACTAAATAGAGGACAAGAAAAATCTTCTAGACACTTTGTTTTTGAAGGTATTTTACCTAGTGACATATCCCTGTAAGAAACACAATCTGTAAGGCTCTATGCACTCAATAAAGATTCAATATTGGGATATGAAGCAGAATTTGCATTTTAAGACCTTGCTTTCTTGCAAGAAGAGGCTGAAAAGGAGCACAAAGGCTTGGTTGGCATCTACTCCACCTGCGGCGAGCAGCACCACTCACAAAGAATGGGCCACTCGCAATTAGGCTTGAAAATGACTTCATGCAACTTCTGAGGGTGGAAGGTGTTCTTCTGGCTTTTGAGACTGACACCTGCATAAACAAATCATCTCTTCTTGCCTCAACTGGAAATTATAGCTGTAGGTAGATGCTTCCATCAGTATAGACCATTCCCACAAGAAAACAAGGTACATCTGTATAAATGAGCTCCTACAACTGTAACAACAGCAATGACGGTTAAATTTAACAAATTTTAAAGACTATGTTTAAGAAATCCCACCTATCTAATGGAAATCAGTTCAGAAGCTGATGTACTACACGCACACGCCAGACTTTGCAGAAGCAAGGGAAGGAACGATCAGCTTCAAATTTATTCCACTGGGACCTTCCCAAGAAGAACGTTAACATGATTTCCCTTTCAACAGAAGATGCAAAGAAACCTATATCCTAACAGCTCCAAAAGTGTTAGAAGAGTGTCAAAAGAAACAACAAGCCGAGACATCCTTGCTAAAGATGTCAAAGAACTCGCCTACTAACGAGAGTATCAAAGACTAAGAAGCTTCCCCTGCTGCCTCTGGAGAGATTTGCATTTTGGTTATGTGTTATGAGTAAATCCTGCAAAATAATCACATCATACTGTGTGAAACTCTTAACATTCCATGTTACCTGTTCTAAAAAAAATTAAACTCTTTTGGTTTTTGAAGAGGGGCACTGAAAAAAAAAAAACCAAACCAAAAAAGCCACAACACATAACCCACAAGCTGGTTTTGTAGAAAGATATTTAAGCTTCTGTGATGAACTCACAGAGTATTTAAAGTTTTTTGAACTAAGTTGTTTTGCTTTGGTGCCTCGGCCAGACATGATTTCCTACAGTTGAGCTGCAACAGCCTGAAAGGTCTAGGTTGTGGGTATTTCATCTCTACTAACAACCTCTCAGGGCATTAGGGCCCACAGCTCAAGCAATTCCATTACATGCTCTTGCTGTCAGAATCCAGCAAACCAGTAAGATACCCCGACCCTACTATGTCCATATCAAGGTTAATTTTGATGTTGAATACAGTATTTTTGGATGAGGACTCAAGGTGGGTTTGTTGTGGGCTTTTAAAAAAAAAAACCCAAACAGATTTCTGTCTGCCACCTTTCCCCCCACCCACATATCAGCAGTAACTGGGCAAGAGAAGCAAGCTTACTGGTTGAAGGAAGCAGGGTATCCCTTAAATTCATAATGGAAACACTTAATGAAAATAAGCAAAGTATTCAGAGGAAACAGAAAACCAAAGCAAGCACTTCCCAAAGTGGTCTCCTTGAGTCATCTCAGCAATCAATGTTTTGTCCCCCTACAGTCTGACTGCTCCTTTGGAAGTTATTCAATACCCTTAGGGGTTTCTGCAATAAGGGCTAATATTCCTTAGGTCCACATCTGTAAGCAAAATGAACTAAACTTATAGTCTTTAGAGCCGAAGGACCAATGAATTACAAGTTTATAGAACCATAGAATTGTCTATGATAAAATCAAACTTATAACGTTATTTATAAACTTATAATCTTTAGAGCTGTAGGACCAATGAATTAGTAGTTTAGGCAATATGACAGTTTTTAAAGAGAAATCCAAAGAAAAAGATGCATTTGTAACCCTGGACAGAACATCAAGGATTTACTTACTTGCTGAGGTCAACGCAACATTTTGCAAGCAGGTATTTACACTGGGGGGTAGTACAGCTGTGTCCCTTTAGAAGCCTGTATGCTTTATATGCCTTTCCTGAGCGGTAGTAACACGTTGCCAGTAAAAACAGTGCTTCTTCTGAATGTACTAAAAAAAATATATATAAAAAAAGATCAATTTGTTGTTTACCATTTTGGTACAAGGAATTTGGAGGCAGGGATTAAAAACCAGCTGGGAACAAGATATAAGAAAATGAGTATTGATATTAGGGAAGATCATTACTAAATTAAGTGCATTTCTGTACTCGTCAACATGTAACAAAATTCCATCTGCCATTTTCTGGTATAATCAGACACAACTCTTTACAACAGTAGATGTTAGACAACTTTGATCCTTCTGGCTACCCAATCTACAGAAGTGATCAGCCAGCTTCTTGTTAAAAATAACAGTAAGTCAAGCAAAGCTGTCGCTCCCGGAGACCAGAGCCACTTCCACAGCTCCTCAGCCACACCAAGACCTGGCCCAGAGTATTATCACACCTACCAGTAACACTCCACACCAGCTTGACCAGTGTGGTAACACTGGCACAACACCACTCCTAGGAAGTAAGATCAATTGCAGCCTAGAGTAGCTTAATTAACAGTTTTCATCCCTATTTCAAGCAGTCTTTTCCTGTTTACAATTTTACTTCTATTATATTTCTAAAGCACTTTATGACTTAACAGAGCAGACCTTACAATTTTAATGACTATTAAAGTCAGTCAATTATCAGCCACCTCTACCCCAATGCTAAGTCTTGTCCTTTTTGCTGCCTACACTCATCATTTCATGGGAAACACCGACATTACAATTCAGATATTTTACTTTATGTTAAGAAGTAGTGATAGGGACAAGCTCTCCCACAAATCCTCTTCCCAAGCTGAGTCCTCACAGGTTTCTAAATTCTGAAGGAAGTAGCCAAGCTTTAGGAAAAAACATCTTTATCCAAACAGCGACCAGGAGTAATCAAGCCAGAAACGTTTGAGCAACCTGGTCTAGTGGGAGGTGTCCCTGCCCAGGACAAGGGGGTTGGAATTCAGTGATCTTTAAGGTCCTTTCCAACCTAAAACCATTCTATGATTCCTCTATGGCAGAAAAAGGAAGTATTTAGGTTTGATGTCTGCTTCCATTGCAGAGATTAATTATGTACCATGCCGAGAATCTTCTATTCCCAGAGCTTGATTTAGCATCCAGATTGAAGTCTGAGGTCAGACTCACTGATTTTATTTGTGATTACAGCATAAAGGATGGAGCTAACCCCTGGAGGAATTTAAAACCTTACTGTAAAATTATCAGCTGTAACTTTAAATGACAGAGAACGCACTTTTGTGATGTAACAGCAAGCATCAGCATGCTGGGGTGTTAATTCGAGCATTAAGCTACGACAGTGTGAAATATCTCTATGACTTCATTTTAACTGTTTTCTGGGTTTTAAGTAAGTAGAGAGAGACATCCAGATACACTCACAGATTACATACAGCCATGGAGTCTTATCATATTCCTTGTACTTCTCAAAGCCCTATGCTCAAATCACCCTTATGCCATGATGTATTATAGCTCAAAGAAAGGCTGTCTATAAAGGCAATCAACTCTCCAAACAATTAAGAAACCCACATTACTTTGTACTTTTCAGAAAGTATTACGGTGCAAATGGAATTCAGCCTTAAAAGAAACAATTCTGATGTTTGTTCATCTACCTACAGAAATCAATAAAAGCACTGTAAAAAAATCTCTTGGGCAACCTGCTCAAAGCCTTTGCTACACTGAAAACTGACTATTTTAAGTTTGTGTCCTTACCCAGACAGTGACAATGGAGACCGAAAACCTAAAGAGAGGACATTTTATTAGCCTCATCTTAAAAACACCATAAGATCTTTTTGAGAATTAAAGTTAAATCAATTTTTTTTACCCACTAAATTTAACACATTTCAAGAGTTCTGGGAAACTACCAAGCCGCAGATGTCCCTACAAGGACAGTAATTGCAGGTGGACTTGAAAAGAAGTTCTTCAGAGGGTAAAATCACTGCTCTCAATACAGAGTCACTGTATTCCAGTTCAGCAGCTTCTACTCTGAAGTATAACTTATTTTAACCAGAAGCCAGATGTTTTGTGAGCAGTTAATTGCTTGAGCCAAGTGACAGCACACACGCTGTTCTCTCCCAACACTGCTGGTCACTGAAAAAAAAGCCGTTTGAAGTGCTCTTGCAGAGATTATTCTGCAAAGACAGCAGCAGTATCAAGGCATATATTTTTCTCTTGGCTGCTGCAAAAAAAAGTGGATTCTCTTCATTTCTACATCCTTGGCATCTCCCTTTGATCTAGAGCTTCCCTGCATCTCACAACGTGCTATGTTCAGGGGAGCTAAGTCATTTCTAAAACACTATTTCCTTTTCATACACCTAGATTATAATATTTCATAATATTCTACGCAACACTTCTCTTTTGAGCACCAGCTGTAAGACCTCAGATTTCATGGGTAACCTTAACACAAGGAAAAAAAAAAGTCTTTATTTCTCAAGAATTAGGTTTGTTAAACACTGCTAAGCAGCAGATTGTGGCCATATCAGGCAAAATATCAAAAGCAAAATATTTCATTACAAAATACAGAACATGAAACAGGTTATGCAGTTTAATTCACATTATAAGCTTAATTTGTTTAGCAAAGGAAATTATGTTTATATTTTAGCTTAAGAGTTGGGTTGATTTTTTTTTCATGTTAGTGATTAGGAGATAATACCTTTCAAAATAGAGAAGAAAAGCTGAACACCAGGATGGAGGAAAAAGAAGAACAAAAAGCTTATCTGAGGTCATGGAGGAAAGGTTAAGGAAGAAGAGGGACTAGAACACAAGAAAGTGGTCTTTGAAGGACCAGAAAAGGTACAGATTTGTGTTACTGCTGCCTGTTCCGTGTCCCAGGCATCCTACATCTGAGAGCATTACAATGAAGTAAAAATTAATAAGAATTCAACAGGAGATGCCTATTCCATATGTTCTGATTCTCATTGTCTCAATTTCACTACGCTTTTCTCTCATCACCACAAGATTATCTCTTTCGGTAACGCACCAATCAACAGATCTGAGCAGCATTATCAGCAGAGACAGCTTTCAATACCGAGACAATTTCTCTACTGCATCTATCCTCAAGTGCCCTTGGAAGACGTGCAATGCTCAAGGTTATTAAAAAAACCCACCTCTCCCACTCGATAGCAAACAACAGAGCACTGAAAACACTGTGTTTAAACACCCAACTCCGAGTTTAATAATTTTTTAAGGAGGTTTTGCTGTAAAATAACATTGCTGCTGTTACATGATTTGATTTTCCAACCTAGTTGTGAGGCATTCTTCTGCTTACCCCAAGCAGAAAGTTAAACTTCATTATCACAACAAGAATAAAACAAATCAGGACCAGAGGCTCAAAAATCCTAAATAAAAATGAAAGAAAGCATCAGCTTTATATTTGCAAAGTACATACCTTCTGCATATAATCTTTCCGCAAGGAACACTGCATCGCGGTAAGCGTAGTGGTTAAGTGCTTGCCATATAGCAGCCTGCAAGACAAGAAAATAATTGACATTTAGAAAGAAGCTTTAAAAATGCAGAACTCATCAGCTCTTACTGTCACAAGGCAAAGTTCACTTTTGCTTTACTGGAGTCATAAGGAGAATGGAGAAGGATAAACACGTAGGGCAAGTTTTAGTTATTTCAATGATTAGGAGAGACTTAAAAAATGCCCCAACAATTTAGCACTCAAGTCATGAGCTAACCTAAGAGCGTTTCTCACACACTACCACACACACAACCACCTAAACCTCAGCCAACACACACTGAAATAACAGTGACTTCTTCCACTCGTTAGAGTTGTAGCCTGGTCCATAACTGAGCACAAGTGCACCTTCACCAAGTTTGCTGAGTGGTCAACAATACCGAGCTGCGTGGAGTGGTCAACACACTGGAAGGAAGGGATGCCATCCAGAGAGACCTGGACAGGCTGGAGAGGTGGGCTCCTGCAAACCTCATGAAGTTCAACCAAGCCAAGTTCAAGGTCCTGCACCTGGGACATGGCAATCCTAGGCACAAATAGAGGTTGGGTGAGAACAGCTGGAGAGCAGCTCTAAGGAGAAGGACTCAGGAATGCTCCTGGATGAGAAGCTCAACATGGGCCAGCAGTGCACACTGGCAGCTCAGAGAGCCAACCCCATCCTGAGCTGCATCAAAAGAAGCGTGGCCAGCAGGTCATGGGGGGTGATTCTACTCCTTTGCTTTGCTCTCATGAGACCCCACCTGGAGCACTGTGTCCAGCTCTGGAGTCCTCAACACAGGAAGGACATGGACCTGTTGGAACGGGTCCAGCAGAGGGCCATGAAGATGATAAGAGGGATGGAGCAGAGAGAGAGAGAGCTGGGGTTGTTCAGCCTGGAGAAAGGAAGGTTCCAGGAAGACTTTATAGCAGCCTTCCAGTACCTGAAGGGGGCTACAGTAGAAATGGGGAGGGACCATCATGGGGAGCGTAGCAACAGGACAAGGGGTAATGGTTTTAAAATTGAAAGAGGGGAGATTTAGGTTAGATACTAGAAAGAGATTCTTTGCTGTTAGGGTGGTGAGACCGTGGCTCAGGTTGCCAGAGAAGCTGTGGCTGCCCCATCCCTGGAGGGGTTCAAGGCCAGGCTGGATGGGGTTTTGAGCAACCTGGTGTGGTGGGAGGTGTCCCTGCCCAGGGCAGGGGGCTGGAACTAGATGATCTTTAAGGTCTCTTCCAACTCTAACCATTGTATGAATCGATTGCAAGCTACCACCAAACAAGAACACATTAAGTAAAGGTAAAAACAACTCACAGTCCCCAAAGGGGTGACCAAAGTATGTTATTCTGCTCTTAGTTTTGCCTAAGGAGGGGCAGAAGAGGTGGGAAAAAGACAGGGCGCCAAATCCATTTTAATGGCATTATGTATAAACCCATTTAAACTGCTTCCTCTTGAGAGGCACCAGGCCAGAAACCAACAGGACTAGAAATCACGCCAGTGTCCGAGGTTGTCAACAGAAGACTGCTATTGATTAAGGATGTTAGATAGAGAGCATTCTCCTCAAAGAGATCTCACTGTTCCCCTAAGAACTAAGATGAATGTGATCCACTGCTTTTTGTTGTGATGTTTCATTTGGGTCTTTGCTCATCAGCAATCTTTTTGCCACCTATTAGGAAGATGAGGTATCACACAAGAATGGATGTAATGCAAAAGAGGTAAGACATATGAAGACAACCTACTTCTGCCTTTTGCTCCTATAGCTGTACTTGGTCAAACCCAGCAACCTGCTGGAGGGCACTTCATCTTCTTCAACCTTCTAGAGGGCACTCCAAAATCATCTTTTTTCATGAACACCAAGCTCAAGAGTTTGGGACTGTCAATATTTGTGCAGACTGGAGTGATGGCACTACTCCAGTGAAACACAAATCAAACGTGCCTACCAGCGTACAAACTGCATACACCATCGGAGTAACTGTCACAGTTACATGCACTGCTGTCACCAGCAGCTGAACTACGAGCAACAGTCACCCAGCAAAACAGGATTGGGGTACACAGGCTTCACCACAAATACTACTGGGCCAATTTTCTTCAGATCAGATTAAAAGCCTTCTGTTATCTGTAAGAGAGGGGTGGGATGGGAAAAATAATTCCTTTTAAGATCTATTCAGCCTTTCCTCCCCACCTATTACAAGCGGCGGTGGACACGCTTATCAGGGTTTGTGTTCCAAGGTGAGCAGGGCTGGCATCAGGATAGTGGTTTCTTCCCATCTGGGAGCCCTGCCCCAGCTCCAAACCAGTTTCCCATAAGCACCAAGCAGCCGTTTTCCAGTAGTTTTGTTATTACTGATCCAAACAAAATCTGAAGTTATGAACTGTGGTCTAGCATTTCTCCAATATTCACCAGCAACCGAAGACAGAGTTAGCTTCTGATGCCTATCAGACACTCCAGAATTAAAAAGAAATTTTCCAGAGCTGAAGATCTAGCACCCTGTAATGCTATTCCCAGCAGGAAAGGCAAGCATCAATTTCATCTAAAAAAAAAAAAATAAATTCAAAACATCACAGAGAATTACATGTACCATATGTTACTTCTTCCAACACAAACTTGACAAACTCAGGGTGTGAAAAATGTGCAAGTTCTCTTCACGGGAAGCCCACACAGTCGTCATGAACAGTACACACCAGAGTTTCCAATTACTATATAGAATATTATACACAACATCTCTACAGACATGCTATTTTTTTCTATCAGTAGGTCCCAACAGGTATTTTTAAACTCACGTGAAAGTATTTAAAAATGAATTCTCTTTCTTTCATTATTATAATACAAACACCTTATTATTTCCCTCTTGGCTGTATCCCACACTTCAGATAACTTCAGCCCCAGCATCTGCCCAAAGTGATTACTCCCTTTTACCTTGAAAAGCTCCAAGGTTGTACATTGTTCTGTGCAACACAAACAGTGAGATACAAAAAGTATGAGAAAAGGAGAGTGTTAAAATCTTTCAGACTATACCCAAGTTCGAGCAGCCTAAGATCTTTTTTCTCTTCCTTTCAGGAGCAGCTCTTCCTTTACCAAGTCACAAGTGACATTTAGATGGATCCATCGGAGCTGTGTTGTCTTCGGGTTAAAAATACTGTCTTTACAGGGATGTAACCCAGCACGCTTACAAAACAAAGGTGTGGGGGTGGTGAAATCAGTGCCATTTCACTTCTCAAACAGGAGCAAGTTGCCAAAAACAACCTCACCAAAGCCTAAGAGGGGACATAAGTGATTTTTGGCTGTATCACGGCCACATTACAGAAGTTACACTCACACTGGCTCAAATTAACAACCGCTGCTGAGCAGTGAAAGCCAGAAGTCAGCTGGTAGTGTCCCTGCTATGCTAATTGTCATTTTGCAACCCAAAAGGTACAAGTTGGACTCACGCCTTCAACAGAGGAACGCTAAAGACTGGACTCTCCTAAAAGAGCAGGAAAAGGAAAGGACGATGGCAGGGGATCAGCCATACCAGGTGGTAACAATTCTCTGGGAGAACAGATGTGTATAAACTAAGACTGTGTCTCAAACTACGAAGAAAAAGATTCCTTGTGCACCTTTCAAGCAACAGATTTTGGACAGGAACACCAATCTCTTTATGGAGTAATAATTCAGTTTGCTGTAGCAAAAATTCAACGCAGCTACACAGCATTAGTGGCACATGGTGATTGCTAAACCACATCAAAAGAGTCATCTTAAGCAAAAAACAACCACCAAACTTTGGGGTCATTTATGTACTAAAAACTATTTAATTCCCAAAGATTTCAAGGCAGGACAAAAGGTACAACCCAAATGCAATTCTTACTTTCCTCCGTATGGTAGTTCCCACATCTTACACGGAATCTGTCAACAGAAACCCAAAGCCTCCTCAAGGGTGCACAAAGCAGCTGAGATGCTTTGGTTGCCACGTCTGTTCTCAGTGCTACAGACACAAACAGGAGAGAAGCCTGAAGAGTTTCAAAGTTTTATTTAAGCATCCTCGAAGACCAGATAAACCTTCAAGTCCTTGTCTCTCATTTTGCATTTGCAAATGAACACATTTAAAATGATCAGGGAACTCCTCCAAAACTACCATACCAGCCCCAGCTCTGCATCTCCTCGGAGAGGAGAGCAAGAAAATAAAAGCAGATTCAGACAGGTCCATCTTCTACCCAGAAAATCCTGTGCATTGTCCAAGTGTCACTTCACATCTAAGCCAAAGAGCTCTTAAAAACAAAAAAAGAGGTGTTCTCTTCTGGCAGTTATACAGCTTTGGAAATTATTTTCAAAGCTTTATGCTAAGCATTTTCTATCCTGATTTAAGACTTCTTCAGGGTGGACAGAGGGGAGGAGAGTTTTCTGTGATAAGCTGTGCTGCCTTTATTAATTACACAAACTCTGTCCGTTAAACAAGCAGATATTGGCACTGCATGTTTTCAGCTGTGACAGGAGCTTCAGAGTTCAAGCACCGTTCAAGTGGGTCACAGCAGATGATCACCTTGAACAGCTAAATTCCAAACAAAGCATTCATTTTGTTTCCAAGATGTTTTTCAGAACTATTTGGAAGGCATCCAGCCTGTTTCTCAGCACATGGGATACAAAGCTTTATGTCTGAGGTGAAGAGTTTTAAATTGACCACATCAGGAAGTACAGTAGAGGTTCATCATCTACGTGACATCTGGCACTTTTGTTCATCTTAAGGGATTTTTAAAAAGTTAGTGAAAACCTAACTTTGATTTTCACTAACGGGAATGAGTGAACAGGGTGCCTTTTGGGACATTAATGTCATGTAATTAAAACCTGACACTCATAAGGCAACATACGCACACAGATTCCATTATTTATCTATCAGGCTTTGCATACCACAACTGTGAAGATGACAGTTTTTCCCTGGAATGCTAAGCCCTGTAGACATCTAAAAGGCTGGGAGAGAACAGACAACTAGACAGGAAAAATCTCTGCAATGACAAAAATGAGAAGTCGTGTCATTTTTTCCAATCATATCATTAACAAAAAAAATAATCAGAAAAACAGAGCTCAGGAAGTGGACTCCAGATGAAATAGGAATTCAGAAATGCCATTGACTTCACCTAGACGCGTACTGCAAAATGGAGACACCTCACTGGACACATCCCACTAGTGAGAAAAAGAGCGTGAGCTGGTGTGGAAAGGTCCTGGAGCACAGCGGTCCCATCTCAACAGCCACAGCACAGAGGGGACCACAGCTCCAACAGCAGATCCAGGCAGAGCTCAAGCGTTGACCTTGGTTTGGACAGTGCAGCGCTGGCCTCCTTACCATTAAAAGCAACAACATGACCAAGGCCACAACAACTAACTAATCCTCCACTTCCCAGTGTTGCTGTAAGCAAGGAATAGCAGCAAAGCTAACAGCGGCAGAACCACCGATAAAGGAATTATTTGGCATTTGAAAGCAGGCAGAATCTAGATAGATGCATTTCACGTAGCAAAGCCTCGTCAAAACATCCAAGCTGGTAAGAGCTTAAGAACCGAGAGTGGTATTAGAGACGTCTTTACCTTTCTGAAAAATGGAAATAAGACTGCATGTTTCTATCATGGAACTCTCAGAAGAGCAAATATTTTCCACTTGGTTAGTCTAATTAGCACAGTACTGGAAATATTAAATATTGTTTCCTGTCATTCACTCTGCAATGCATTCTTGCTTCCTTGTCTATTGTAATCCCATGTTTCCCTAGAATACCCAACTGGTGCAAAACACCAGTCCAGCTCCAAGGGTAACACCAACAGCATAAATACAACCACTGCAGAAGAGGGACCAGCTGCCCAAAAGCATTTCCAGCACCACCCTTGGTCTCACAGTGGACGAATAAAACAGTGGCATCAAGGAGACAAACCTCTGGTCTACAAGATACCCCTGCCATCACTGTCACCATCTTGTGCAGACAGGGGCGAATCACCGTGGTCTTCCACAGGAGTCTTTCTTCCCCCCCCCTTTTCATAAAAAGAAGAGAGCTGAAAGCAAGAATTTTCACTCTTTTCATTACAAAAAACACAATCTGGTACTAGTAAGACAGAGTGAGAGATCTCTAACATAACTAGAATCCCCCCCATCCTGTTAAAAAGATAAAAATCAAAAAAAGAATGGGAACATGAATACTGGAAAGATGGGAAGAAGCACCTCTTAATTCTGTGAATCAAGCCTTTTGGATGGGAAGACTGAGAACAAGAGCAGGAAACCCAGGGTAACTGCAGGGAGACTAAAATATGGTAGAAAAACAAGGTTTACATTATTTTCTCTCTTCGGTCTCCCATCAATCTGAGGGTACCAACCTCTTGGGAAGGAGCAACATCCTTCATTTGCACAAGACGTACAGAGCCGAGCACACCGTGAGCATTTTAAAAATGAAATAGCAGTAAATGCAGAAAGGTAAGTGAGATGGGGAGAGGGAGAGAGAGAGATCAACAGGTCTCCCCGGGGATCTACGGGAGAAGCCAAAAGGGCCTTTTCAGGAAGCCGACCCGGCTGCGGTGCCGCCGGAGACCGGCCACTCCAGCGGGGAGGCCGGCTGCCCCCGGGCGGGGGCTCAAAAGGGGCCGAAAGGGCGAGGGCAGCTCGTCCCAGCGGCGCCGGGATGGGGAAGGGATGAAGGAAGGAGAGAGGAAGCCCGGCAACCCCACAGGCTCCCAACCGGGGCCGGCGGCGGAGAGCGGCCGGCTCCGCTCCCACCGGCGGAGGGGTCGTCCAGGGCCCGCAGCCTCCCCTGGAGCGGCCTGAACGAAGCGGGACCCCCCGCCACAGAAGAGGGCCCGGCGGCGGGGAGGCCTCCCCCGGGAAGCGGCCACCACAGCGGGTCCAGCTCCCCCCGCCAGGCCAGGCCGGGCCTTGGGGCCTGAGCGCGGCGGCGAGCCCGAGCCGCCCAGGGGTCGGTACCTGGACGGGTTCCTGCAGCACCGTCATCCTGCTCTTCCCGGCCTCCTCCTCCTCCTCGCCGAGCCCGGAGCGGGGCGGCCCTGGCCCCGCCTCAGTGCGTGTCGCGGCAGCGGCGCGGCCCGGCCCGGCCCCTGCTCATTTAAACTCCCAGCGACCGTTACCGGGGCAGGCGGCGGGGAGGGAAGGAACGAGGCCGGCCAAGCGCCGAGTCCACCCGAAGCTGGCGGCGGAAACACCCGAACCGTCTGCCGGAAATACCCGAAGCCCCAGGCGGAAAGAGCCGAGCGCTGACGGAAAACAGCTGGGAGCCTCCCCCCTTCTCGTCAGCCAGGCGGAAGCGCCGAGAGAGGACGGAGATAGCCGAGCGCAGACAGAGATAGCCGAGCGGCGCGGCCGGAGGGAGGGAGCGTGTCCTGAGGGGCCGTGGCCCTCTCTGGTGCCGCCCCGGCCTCCCGTCGGTGCCCGTGAGCACCGGCACACGGCAGCGAACGCGGGCCGGCTGAGGGAGGGAATACGGAGCTGGCCGGTTCTGACCCTCGCAGCGGGGCGGGCGGGCCTCAACGCTGGCGCCCGGCGTGAGGCCGTGCGGTGAAACACCCTGTGGGGCCTGGGGCTCCTCCCTCAAAGCGCCTTTGCACCCCTGCGAGGTAGAAACTAGAGAAATGGGGTTGTGGGGTGACCTGTCAGGATCCCCCGGCATCTCTCGCAGTGTTGGCCTGCGGTCTCATCCCGCCATACCCGGAGCTCTGCTGTGTGCTGTGTGGGCCCAGGCCCCGGTGCTTGGCTCTAGTGGGGGTTTCCCTCGTCTGTTCCCTGTGTAGGGGGTCAGCGTGGCCCAGGTCCTGCCCCATCAACGGCAGGGGGTCCTGGGGTCGTGTGCTGCCAGCTCTCCCCAAGATAGTGAGGAGTAAAATGGGCAGATTGGGGTACTGGGGCAAGAGGGGTTATTTGACAATTACAGCTTGAATCTGTTTGCAGGTGCCACTTCGTCTGACATCTCTCTGACATTGGCAGTGGTAGGTTAATTGTTGGACTCGATGATCTTAAAAGGTCCCTTCCAACCGAGACGGTTCTATGATTCTATCTCCTGGCACAGAGAGAGTTCTCTTCCCAAAGGATGGAGTGAGGATGCACAACTACAATTCCATTTATTAGAAATACTGGCCTATGAATAGCCATCTGCAACTAGCAGAGGCTGTCCTTCTCCAGAGTCCTCCGTGGGTTTCCTGGAACACAACCACCATGTGACACTGCCCCCAGCACACGTGTGCACACCTATGCACACCTATGCACA
>JAOQGH010000011.1:3082939-3095924 GCA_025769975.1 Gallinago jamesoni | reverse complement strand
TGCACACCTATGCACACCTATGCACATGGGCTCTCTGCTCTCCCTTGCTCCTGCCGATACCTTTGGTGCTTGCACTCAGCTGCCTGAAGGACAGATCCTGGCAGTGCCTGGCGTGCTGCGGAGCACACGGGAGAGCAGGGGGCTGCGTCTGTACCCGTGAAGAAAAGCTGCATGCCTGCGTGAGGCTTACATTGAAAAAGTTGCTTGTAGAGCAGGAGGGCTCGGCCTGCCCACTTCCCCACTCTCTTTACACCATCTTTCTCTGCATTTTTGAACAGCTTTTTTACACGTTTGTTATCGCTCCGGTAAATCTGTAGGTGTTTGCTTTCAGGGTGTGAGCAGGTTGGCATGGAAAGGCAAAGCTTTCTTCAATCCCTGACCCGAGACAAAGGACAAAGTGGGTCATGGAGCAGTGCTTTCCCCCTGGGATGGGTACCTGGCTCGCTATCGGCTCTACCCAAGGCCTTTTGCAAACAGGATACAGTGAAGTGTCTGCCTTCCCTACACTGCTTTGGCCTCACGCTGATGGTGATGATGGCCATGTGTGTGTACGTGGGTCTGGGGGTCCGAGGGAGCCTTTCCAGGAGCACAGTCCATACTCTGCAGCCCCATCCCCATCTCACTGCCTTGCCGTGCGCGGCTGATAACTCCTTGGGATGAAAGCTGGCTCCGACTGTCTCTTCCATTTGACAGGGCACAGCACTGATTCTCCTGACATCCAGAGACCATCTTTGGTATGAGTCTCTCTCTGTCTTATCACAGCCTGAGGAGACACAGCCATCAGCTCTCCTTGGAGTATGGGGGGGTTATCTTTGCCTCATCTCAGAGTCCCCTGGATTCTAAGTGTCTGAACTATGAAAGGATAGCGTTGACTATTGTCTTGTCTTGATTTTTGGAAATTCCTCCAGTCCTGGAGTGCAGGTCTGTGCGTGGGGTCACTCACTGGTGTCCACAGATGCTTTTTATAAATGTCCATGGGACTAAAATGGCTTGTTCCTTGGGATCCTTTCCTTTTACGAAGGAGGAGGAAGGGCATGGATCCACATACAGAGGTATATAGCTATAGAGGTGTATACTGTGCCTGTTCGAGTGCATCATTCCAACCTGCTTTGGTACAAATCAATTCTGCTTTATCCTAAAGAGACAGAACATGTCCCCAAAGTAAAGCGTGGCTGGCTGTTACCCCGAGGGCACTTCAGAGGCTGGATATCACAGCCCTCACATTTTTCTCTAATTCTCTCTCTGTCGTTTCCCACTGCAGTCTTTCCGTCTGTCTCTTTGCAGGAGTCTCTTTGGTTTTAATTTACAGTGTCAGTCCTGTCTGCACAGAAGCTGGAGGCTTGAATACGAGGCTTGTACTCTGCACACAGGAGGGAGCGTGTGGCCTCTTGGCTTGCTGGGGCAGGACTATCACGGCTACTGGGGCCCCCAGTCTCTGCTGAGGATTTCCTCCGCAAGTTCGGGCAGGTCTCCCCCCGCCTCTCCTCGGCTCGGTTGCTCTCCGCAGCAGCACGTTCCTCTGCAGGAGTCAATGCCACCGTGGTGGCAAGGGCAAACGTGACCCCTGGAGCAAGCGTGCAGCAAAGCAGCGTCCTTTCCCACCCTGTCACCACGGTCCTTTAACGGGTTAAAGCACAGATAGTACATGAAAGGCGCGAGATGCCCAGATCCTCCCTAATGGAAGCCGTAGAAATACCACAGACAGAAGCTAAAATCTAATCTTGCATCTATAAACAGCTTATGTTGCTTTTTATGAGCATTTGAATCAAGCGGTGGGAATTGAAAGCAGCTGTTACTGAGTCGCTGCTCGGAAACGAGCAAGTGGCAGCTGAAGTCAACCACATCGGAGCAAAACGCCTTCAATTTCTAGTCAAAGTCACTGAGCGAGGACGTTGGAATAAGGAACAAATCAAAGAAAAGTGTTCTCTGCTCCCAGGTGTTCTGCTGACGGGAGGGCTGAGTTATCTCTCATGAATTATTCACTGCCTCTAATGAAGCTCTGTTAATTTTTTTTACAGGTTGGAAGAGGGAGAGAGCCACCAGCTTGCATCACACAGCCCCCAGGCAGCTGCTGGCTGCCAACACACCGTCTGCCTGGAGAGGAACCATCTGGGGAGCCCTGTCCTTGCTGGGCTTCATCCCAGGACACTTCCCATCCATCAGGGACCCTCTGTCCTGTGCCTTGAGGGTGCAGGTGGGACCTGGCCCAGAAATATCTGTCGCTTCCCCTTTTTCCTCCCCCTCTTGCTGATTCATCAGGATTCAACTTCCTGGAAACTAACCTTCAAAACCAGACTTTTGGACCTGTCAGTGATGTAGAAAAAAAATTAATGTTTTTAATGTTTTGTCTGGTTTTTTTTGGTTTTTCAAAGAGCCTCTGGCCTTTTCTGGCCAGGCTAGGCAATGCGTTGGTGGAGAGGTACCTGCTGGTCTCTCCCATGACAGGGACAGTGGTGGGGCCAAGCAGGTCCCTCTTTGCTCCGTAGTGCAGTTCAGCCTGGACCTGGAAGGAATGCTCATGGGGCAGAATGTTGTAGGGAGGATGAGCTACAGGTCTGAATAGGGCAGAGGGGAGGTGAAGACCCTGCCAAGAACAGGGACTCTGATGATGATGTAGTGATAGGATGAGGGGGAAGGGTTTAACACTGAAAGAGGGGAGATGGAGATGAGATACGAGGAAGAACTTCTTTGATGTGAGGGTGGTGAGAGCCTGGCCCAGGTTGCCCAGAGAAGCTGTGGCTGCCCCATCCCTGGAGGGGTTCAAGGGCAGGTTGGAGGGGGCTCGGAGCAACCTGTTGTGGTGGGAGGTGTCCCTGCCCACGACAGGGGGTGGCACTGGGTGGGCTTTAAGGTCCCTTCCAACCCAAACCATTCTGTGAGTGATTCTATACCTGTCCCTCATACTTGCTTTACTCCAGGCCCGCCTACCTCCATCAGCAGGACAGCCCAGCTCCTGTCCCCACCCTGAGGGTGGGGTGATGAACAAGGACCCTCACCCCCATGTCTAACTCCTCCCTCACATCTAGCAGTCATAAAACCTGCCTTTTTCCCCTCTCTGTGGGAACATCCCGCTATCTCTGGTAGCTTGTGGAGACCAAGGTGTCTCCTCCATTTACCGCTTCACTAAGTAGTCCAAAGCCAAAGCAGAGATACTGTTTCAGGGAGGAAGGAATGAAATTTAATGAGCCAAATGTCACAGGAAAAAAACCTGAAAAGAGTAACTTAAGGTCTAAACCCAAGTTGCAGATCTCACATTCTATACCAAGGCTTAGGCACGTGCACGTGGAGGCCAACTCTTCACAGGGCTCAGACGAAGCATCTCTGCAGATGTGTGACATCCAGGGAGGAAGGGACGTGACATGGATGGAGGAATCTCACCGTTCCTGGTGCTCAGGTGAGTTCAAATGTTTCTGAGAGTCTGGGAGAGAAGGATGAGAGAGCTTACCACAATGAATCTTTGAGACAAGGATGCTCCTTCTCGGATGAACCCAAAATGTCAATACCCATAATTCTACACCATTAAAAAGCCAGTGTTTCATGCAAATCATTTGGTGTAGAATTAAATCTCCCTGGCAGGGTTTGCCACCGAATCACCCATAGAGCTGAGCTGATGAACAGCAACTGGAGAGAAATGGATTAAAAAAAAAAAAAGATAAAAGGATGCTGAACACTCAAAAATTCAGACTTTGGTCTGTCTCCGTTTTAACCTTCTGATGTTTAAAGAGATTTACAGAGGGGGAAAAAAAAGAAAAGATTTAAAAATGTTTAATTTGTGTATTTAGCAGTATCTGAAGGTCATTTTCTTGTCTTTTTTTTTTTTTCTTTTTCTGGTTGCCTTTCACACAGCTGAGGAGAGGAAATATGTTTAAGAAAAGTAAGTGAGATAATGAAACTATAAGAAACTGGCAGGGGAGACTGAGGCCAGCTCTTAGGAATTTGGATTTTCTTTTAAATTGAGTAGATTTCAGGGAGATATTTCACCCTGAAAAGAAACCCATTTCTCTGTTTTCCTCAGACTTGGAGAAAGACAAAAAGCTTAACAAGCATCAACGGTACTTTTTCCATATTTTTCTAATGTTAATGGGAATGTTGATATTACTTAGTTCAGAAATTTCCTTGCTAAGTAGTTGCTATTTTCTTAGCATCGAGTCATTCACTGCTGCAGGTTTTTAAATATTTATTTCCACTGGCTGCTGTTTGATGGCCACCTGAGCTCCTGGTGGCTTATAAAATGTCCACCCATAAACCACACCAACCTCTTTCTTTCCGAGCAGAGACTCGACACAATCAACCAGACCTCGACTGACGGGCACGGGCCTGACGCTCTCCCGATAAATTTTAAATGGTGTGACTTATTAATGAGGTTCGTTATCGTGAATGCAGCTTTTTGTGCTTTCAGAGCTGGGATTATTCCTGTGGCATTAGTCCACTGTGGTGGTGCTTGGGGGGTTTGGGTGTTGGTTCCTCAGCCCCTGGCTGTTACATGCAGGATTTCCAACTTCAGTGTAAGCAGCAGGAGACCCCGATAAACTTACTTGAAGTTTCTTGAAAACTTGAAGTTTCTTCTTTCAGCCAGACATGATGTGCTTGACAAAAGCTGAGGAGGAAACGAGAGCAAGAAAGGTCAAAGCATGCTGTGAGCTGGGGTGGGGTGGGCAGAAAGGCAGCAGGGGGTACCCCCAGCCCGGGGTACCCCAAGGATGAAGAGGACATTCTCTGCCAGGACTGAGATTTCTCCTTCTGTTCCCACCTCATGCCTACCATCCCAAATCTGTTTAGTGACACCAAACCCCTCTTGGAGACAAGCTGGTATGACTATCCCATTTTCCGAGCCCAATGGAAATGGGTATCCTCTTTTCTTCAATGCTCTCTAATTTTAGGGGTTCCCAGATTTAACCACCCCATGTGCCAGTTTTCCCCCTCTTGGAGCCGTGAGCAATCTGGGTCTCCAAATGTTCCTGATTAGTCTTGGCTGTGAAAGGTGCTGGCTTTGTTTATTTTTGATAGCTTACAACAAAACAGTGCCAAACCCGAGGGTAAAACAGTCCTGAAGCCCTTGGAAACACGCTGCCTTCCGCTTTTCCTGCAAATCACTAGCACAACCACCTTGTTCCCACCCCAGCTGACATGTCTCACTGCTCTCTTCGGAGAGGCTTTGGAGGGTGGTTCACACCTCCCTCTAAGTAATCACTGATGTCCTCGCAGAGGACACATTTTGCACCCTAAGACAAGGCAACCATGTCTGAGATACCCCTGATGGGCATCTCTGGCTCCTACCTTCATAGTTGATACAGCCATTGGCATCTTCTTGACCTGCCATGAGCTGCTCCACCTCGCTTTCCGTCATCTTCTCCCCTGGAGGAGGAGGATGGAGAGGTTAGGGGAAGGGTTCTTAGCTTGCCAGGGCCTGGTTGTCCTTCTTCCAGAGAGCCAAAGCCACCAGAGGAAGGAAAAGGGGATTAAAAACAAGCTGTGTGCCACCACAGACTGGGGAATGCTGGTGGAGAATGCGGAGAGAGGGCCAAGCTGCAGTGATTGTCTGATGATTGAGGATTTTATGGACTCTCCATTTCACTTAGATCATGCATGAAGGTGTGGCAGAAGGTAGAAAAAGCCACACATTCAGGAACCTGTCACTCCTACACAAACCTATAAGCAGCAGAATAAGACGGGTCTCTCCAACACGTGAGACCAGCAAACTAACCCGAGCCGTTTGCCCAGAAAGAGCTTGGGGGTGGCGTGTGTCCTTCTCCCCTCCCCAGGGTCAGCCCGTACCCAGTGTCACCAGCACGTGGCGCAGCTCGGCCCCCATCACCATGCCGTTGCCCTCCTTGTCGAAGACGCGCAGCCCTTCCACAAAGTCCTCGAAGGTGCCCTGCTCCTTGTTGCGGGTGAAGTGCTGCAGGATGGGGAGGAAGGTCTCGAAGTCCAGCATCTTCATGTTCATTTCTGGAAGGGAAGGAGGAGATGGGATCAGAGATTTAACTCCACTGGGCTGATGTTAGTCTTCAAGGACCTCCTGCTTAACTTTCCTTCTCTCATTTCCACCTGAGCACAGGGGAGAAACCTCCCAGGGTGGTGGGACTATTAGTATATTATACTTGAGATGGGAAGATCTGTACAAGGAGTGAAGTGTTAACATCTGGGGACTGGACACAGGCTGCTGATATCAGCCAAAATTGAAAACCAGCAGGTTCAATCTTCTGCCACCAGGGCAATGGGACCGGTCCAGTTACCCCCAATTTGCACCAGGATATGGACTGCTAAGCATCAGTTGCCACCATCCCCAGCTGAGGACCGCCCATCCCTTATGTCAGCCATGGCACAGGGAGGAGGAGTGAAGGAATTTTGCAGGAATGAAGCCTCTCTGCGTCATTTCCTTCCCAATTCCTTCACTTTGCAGGGCTGTTCCCACAGGGGACGTAATCCTTCCCTTGCTGCCAGCGAGCACACAGGGATTGTTTGTCCCTCCCTGTCCCCGCTGCCCCGCTTTGCTGTCACCTTCTGGTTTGGGCTTTCCCAGCACCTTCAGGACCTCCGCATTGGTGGGGTTGTGACCGAGCGCCCGTAGGACGTCCCCGCACTGGGCGTAGGTGATCTGCATGGCTCCCGTGGCCGTGCGGTCAAACAGGCTGAAGGCTTCTTTGAACTCTGTGGGGAAAGAGAGCTGGGATGTCCTCTGCCGTTTCCCACCCCAGCAGGAGAAAGTCCTTCCTGGTGGACAGGGAGGGGATGAAGATGTGTGTAGTGAGTGCCCTCTGCCCCCATCGCTGCAGCCCAGGGCAGGTGGCCCTCCGCTAGCCTGACCCAGGAGCCACAGAAGCTTGCCAGACTCCTTCAACAAGTCACTCAGCTTCTGGAGCAGGTTTTGCCACTCGCAGGGAGCTGGCTGGCCAAATCCTGCTGGGATTCCTGCACCACCTTGTGCTGGCAGCACCTGCTGCAGGCTGCCATCCCTGCTGAAGAACATCCCCTTTGCTCTTCCCTTTTTTGAGTTGGGCCTCCTGGGGACCCCGTGACCATCCCACTGCACCCTGATGATGCCTGCAACACCCCATCCGTGCTGCTGGCATCCCCCCAGCCCCCAGCCAGGCAGACACAGCACGGCATTGCTCGTGTTCAGAGAAGGGTGACCATGTCCACCTCAGCCTCGCAGACCACATCACGCCAGCCCTGCATGGAAGGACACAGGAGATTCATTTCCAAGCTCGTTCCCATAAATTATCATGCCACTGAGTGTTACATTTTACCTGGAGGAAGGAGGCCTAAATTAGGAGCAATGAAGGGTTGCTTTCCTTCTGTGTGTGGTCCTTTTCAGCTTGCTGACCTGCTGCTGGATTCTCTCTTTAGCCCCAGTGTTGGCTACACACTTGGGTTGGTGGTGGTTTGGGCAGTGTTGGGTTGATGGCTGAACTTGATGACCTTAAACCTTTCCAACCCAGACAATTCTGTGATTCTGTGATTCTACACAGGCAACTGCACTGCTCAGAGCCCAGTCTCTGCCTCTTGTTTCAACCTAGAAGATCTTCTCCACTACAACAGGCTCCTCACGGGTTTTGGGGTGCAAAACATGGGAAACCAGTCCTCCAGAAACCCACCCCTCCCAAGTCCTTACCCTCCTCCTCCACAGACAAGTCAAGGACCCTGAGGCTGGTGGATGGTGCCTGCCTCTCCACCTGCTGCATGCAGGTAACAAGATGGTGGGTTTCTTGCAGCAGATGCTCCACAAAATTCTGGATTTCATCCTGCTGCCTCCAGGGCAGTGAGTCCACCTCAGCCATTGACTGGCCCAAGCGGGTAATCAGCATTTCCAGCCTCTTCACCTGAGCGCTCAGAGCTGTGAGTTTCTTGTCCATGGTCCTACTGAATTCCAGGTTCTGGTCCATCTTCTTCATGGTGTCCAGGAGTAGTTCCCTCAAAGAGGAGCCCCTCCTCCTCCTGCTGTTGGGTGAGATGAGACGATCGTGGTCTTTGTGCGGAGGTGGAGATGTCATGGTCTGGTAGGTATTGCCTTGGGTTTGGTGGGAATTCTTGCCCAGGGCTTTGGGTTTGCTCCCTGGTGTTTTCCGCTTGGCGTCTTTATATCTTTTGCTGAGCCTCACTGCCCCCTGGACCTCTCCCCATGATGTCCCCACTGTGTCCCTGTAGTCCTGTCCATGGTCACCCCCCAGCACCTCAGGGTGCTGCTGTTGTCCCACGTGACCTCACAATGGGTCCATCTCTGCAGGTGAGGTCCCTCCGTCTGGCTCTGGGGGTGACCATCACCACCTGCGAGTCCCTGGGGCAGTAGCACCACTACAAGGGTGCTCAGTGATGTCCCCTCCCGACTACCTGGAGCCATGGGAGGATGTCACATGCTCTGGGACATTGCTGGAGGTTAAATCCAAACATCTGCACGTTTTAACTTGCTCATATTCCCACTGGCTCTCTTTTCTCCTTTCAAAAGCTGGTTTGGGGGTCAAGCCTGCAGGATACTGGGTCTCCTCCTCCCGGTGTTCCCACCACGATCTGCCCCCAGATCTTGTCCCTTCCCCTGTCTGTACAGAGGCGCTGAAACCGCCCGTGGAGAGATGAGGAATCCCAGTCCCAGCTCAGCCCCTCGGCGTGGGCTGTCCCTGCATCGCCGGAGCCTGCTGCTCCCAGGCAAATCCCAGGCTTTGAACCAGGCTGCATCTCTCACCATGAATGGAAAAATACCTTTTCCCTGTCAAGTTCTGAACCGGGGATTATCTTTGACTCAGGGGGGCACCCTCAGTGCAGAGTGAGGAGCTGGGATCCGTTCCTTGCTCCTGACAGCCCGGCGCTGCATTCCCAGCTAAATCCCTGTGCTGGCTCCCACTCCCTGCAGCATCGCTCCCGTCTCCATCTCCTGCCTCCTCCCTTCCCAGCAGTGCTCTTCCTCGTCTCCTTACTGGCCTGACGTCGGGGATGTGACTTTCTGCTTTCATATGTCCCTTCTCCCTGCTCGGACACCTCGCGAGCCCATCCCAGGGGATGAGCAGTGATTTAGGGGGAATGGGCTTTCCCCCAGGAGGGGATTTGATGTGTGGGGCCTCGGCTCTCGTGTCTGCTGCAAAAAAAAAAAAACTACCTGGAAAAAGGAGTCCCCATTCCTACTGCCATTTCTGGGAGAAGGTGAATCTGCACTTACCTTCGATCTGCTCTGCGGTGAATTCAATCTGTTGGGAGAAGAGGACAGAGTGTGAGGGCTGTATTACCATCGGGGGAACCCCTGCATTTGACCCTCTCCCTCCCCAGGCTCCACAGCCTGCTCGGGGCAGGGGGACATGTCCGAGCCGTGTCCGGCCGTGTTTGTGCCATGTCTGGGGGTGTTTGTGCCCAGGAGTGCTCCTACCCTGGCTGTGGAGCCAAGATCCCCATGGAAAACGCGGCAGGCAGGGTGTGGGCAGGCAGCAGGGATGCTTGGACCATGGTCAGGGCTATTTTGGGTGGAAAGGATGTTATTTCAAGGCTTGATCCCCGGTTCAAGTGATTAAACAGCCTCCGTGCTGAGCCTGCTCTTAATAACTCTCCTGCCACAGCTCTGGCTTAAAAATGTAACTATATCCGGGGGAATCATGGAAAAAGTGAGCTCCCGTTGTTGAGGCTTGGATAAAAGATGCTCTCACATGGAAGAGAAAATGCAGACAGCAAAATACTTCAGGATGGAGGCAGTGGGTGGCAGAAAAAGCTTTTTCATGCTGCTGGGGCCCCTCACGGTGTCTCAGTCAGGAGCTGAACATTCAACTCCCCAGCCAGATTTCCAAGGGCATTCAACTCCCCAGCCAGAGTTCCAGGGAATTCAGCTCCCCAGCCAGAGTTCCAGGGCATTCAACCCCACAGCCAGGGCAGCAGCGTCCCAGTGCAAGTTGGGAAGCAGTTTCCTTGGGCAAGAGCTGCTCAGGGCTGGATGGAGGAGGATTGGACTGACCCCCAGCCAGGAGAGCATCACTCCCAGCCCGATCTGCTCATTTTCCCCTCCCAGCCCTGGCTCTCAGCCTGGCTGACGCCGTTTGCGCGGCGCGTTGCATCGCCCCTGCCTGGCAGATGACAGGCACCAAGAAAGACGGTGACATCCTCGTTCCTCACTCACCTTCACGCTCTTGGGGTCGAAGGCAGGCTCTCGGGGTGGCTCCAGGGCTGGACCCAATTTGGCTGTTTCCTTCTTCGGGTCGGGTTTTTTGAGAGGCATCGCGCTGGGGCTTTGCGAAGGGGCAGGGCTGAGTCCCGCCGCCCAGAGAAGCAACCGACCGGAGGGATGAAAGGCAAAGTCTGCTCCTTCCCTTATATACGGAGCCCTGTCCTCACCCCGGAGGGGCAGGCCAGCTGCTGGAGCAACTGCTACTTACTATAAAAGGAAGAAAACTCAAACGAGAGGGGCCCCAACTTGACAATTGCCCATTGTCATCAGTTCCCAGCCCAGCAAAGCCACCAGCCCCCCCCCCTCAAGCCACAAACGGGGGGATATCTCCCCCTCCAGCACCTGCACCGGGTGGGCTGCACGGGGGCTGCGTGTGAAATGATCACTGACAACCTAAACGCGACCGGCCCCGGGTGCCTGGCAAGAAAATAGCAACACGATGGCAGATAAACCCGCCGCGATACCCACGGGGAAAGCACGCCTGGTTTCGGGCAGGCCTGCAAGGCTGGAAGCTGCAGAGCCCTTTTTAAGGCCAGGATTTACGAGGTGCTGCTTCAAAGGAGCTGGGTCCTCGCCAAACCATCCCCCTGGCTGGTGCTGGGGGTCTGGTTTGCCCCCATCTCTCCCCAGGGCTGAGCGTGTGCACTGGGAAAGGACTTGTGCAGGACCTCGGAGGAGCTGTGTGGCCAGCAGAGACCGTGTCACCTCAGTCAGGATGGCTGTCGAGGGTGATGCAAAGGGTGGTTAAAGCCAGGCATTTAAATTCCTCAGTCCAGGATCTTTCCCAGCCCTGGGCCAGTGCTTCCGTGCAGCCCCAAAACTGCAGGGCAGAGCAGGAGACAGGGTCTCCTTCAGCCCCTCTCCAGGTGCTGGGCAGGCTCTGGTGGGAGATGCTCCTGCTCTCACCCTCCTCCCCCCCCACTGTTTGGAGACCCAAACCAAAGGAGTAGAAGCAGAAAGAAGTAATCGGAGAGGCAGAAGAAGTCATGGAGGTTCAGCACCCCAAAAAACGGGGCTCAAGAGCTACGCCGTGACGTCCTAAACCACCACCTTCACTACAGCCAGATTGCAGCAGATCACGGGGGGAGGAAAACACATCCCTGGTTTGCACCGATGTCCCCGAGCTGGTATTTTGGTAACAGAAATAAACGGGCAAAAATTAATTACAGCGGATGGGAGCATCTTCTCTGCTGCGAAGACGCTGCGCAGCCTCGTGTCTCCAGCCAGAGCTTGCTTAAATCGGGCTGTAGGGACAGAACAAGCCGCTGGGTGGAACAGGGTCCTGCGAGATGCTTAGTCCTGGTGCCAGAACCACAAGGTCCTGGGGCTGGCTGGAGTCTAAGCCAGGATATTTTCACATATATCTATATATACACACATTATACACGTATGTATTTAAGTTTTGTTTATGCATAGGGTGAGTCAGGCTGCTCCGGGCGGTGGTGTGTCACTCGGGCTTGGCATGGGCAGGTAGGTCTAATCCTGCTCTTTTGGAGGGTTAGGAGTGATGGGGACAGGGGGTGTCACCAGCTCAGCCCCGTGCCCAGAGCCCCCCCCCCAGCCTCTTCCCTGCCCAAACGCTGCTCCAGCCGGAGGCTGGGCCCTCGCCAGCCGGGTTAGGGGGTTTTTTGGGGGGAGGAGGCAGTAACCCCAAACTGCTGGGAAATTTGCTGTCTGCCGTCATCTCATTCTTGCTAGCGTGGATTCGGGGAGCCGAGGGGGCAGGATGATGGGGCTGGGTGGGTGTCATTTGCAGTGATTGCTTTGCAAATCTCTCTATAATATAGCAAGTAATTTAGCAAAAAAAAAACAAAACCAAACCACCAACAAACAAAACCAACAAAACAATCCCAACATGTTTTGCTAACTGCAAACTCGGAGCCTGGGGTCAGATTTCCCCTGCGGTGGGAATCAAATTGCCTCTGAGCGCTTCTGCCTCCCCCTCAGCCAGCATCCGTCCGTCTGTCTGTCCATCCATCCATCCGTCCGTCCATCCACATATCCCTCCAGCTCCAAAATAGCCTCACCTTAACTCCGTCCTCACTCCCCCGGTAGCTTCTGGGTCAGAAATCAGTACCCAGAAGAGCCTTCAGAAAACATTAATCTTGCAGTTTACGTGCTTCTCCCCTCTCCTGCCCGAGCAGCAGCCCCGTGAGCCGGCGCAGGAGCCGCGGTGACGATGCTGCCGGGCTGGTGTCGGTCCCCACGCCGTGGTCCGGGGTGGTGGTTAAACTGGGCCGGGGAGACAGGCAGCTGATGGAGATGTCCCTAAATCCCTCCTTGATTTTCAGCCGATTGCCAAGGCAAGAGAAAGAACCGGGAGGCTTGTTTTCCTGTCTGATTTAATCAGGGGGAGCAGTGGCACCCCCTGAGCGCTGTCACTTGGAGTTGCTTTGCTCTCTCAGCTGGCTGACGTGCCTTCTCTTGCCCCAGCTGAGCAAAAGTCTGACCAAGCAGCTACAAGGGCTCGTGGTTGGGACTGGGATGAGCCACCCTGCCAGGAAAACCCTAGGAGGGGTTCTGGGGGCTCTGCCCCACACAGGATTTTGCCCTTATGGGGGCAGCAATAGCTGTGTCCGGCCGTGGGTTCCATGGGCCAGGGGTCAGGCTCCAGGCTGGGAATCTGTTGTTCCTGGGGCTTGGCACTGGGATTTGGGTTTTCAGCCTCATCCCACTAATGACAACCTCCCCGGGGAATGTGCTCTGTGCCCCCGTTTTCCCAGGGGGATGCTTGGGGGACACAAGACGTTCGAGCAGCGGGGTGGTGGGAGCGAGCTGGGTATCTGCGTGGTCCTGAAACACAGGGGACAGCCCTGGGGGTCCCCAAGGGGATGCAGGTGACAC
>JAOQGH010000011.1:3041929-3080728 GCA_025769975.1 Gallinago jamesoni | reverse complement strand
CAGCTTTCCTGGAGCCCCTTGAGGGACTGGAAGGGGCTCTAAGGTCTCCCTGGAGCCTTCTCTTCTCCAGGCTGAACACCTCCTCCATCCCACCTCCAAACGAGGTATCTCAGTCCAAAACATCCCAACAGACCTTTGTCCGTGCGGTGGGACCAGGAGTGCAGACATCACAGGCTACTCCAGCACCAGGCACCCGCTCGTTTGCAGAGCCCCAACCGGCCACTGGGACCCGGGGCTGCCAGAGGTGGCTCTGAAGGGCTCATCGTGGGTGTTGGGGACATCCAGCACCGCTGGGCAAAGCACCGAGTTTGAGTCTCCTTTCTGGCCCCAGGGAGGGTCCTGCTGATACCATGAGGCTGTGTGAGACCACCACACTGTGGGACTCAGCGAAGCTGAGATGATGTTCCCTTTAAAGGCCGTTGAGCCCCATGTGATTTTGGGCTCGGTGTTAATTAGCTGATTGGATTCAGGGGTTGATGGCAGGCAGCAGGGGGGTGGTTTGTGGCAGTAGAAGTGATGCAGGTCCTGCCCCAAGCTGGGAAGTGTTTCTGGGTGTCTCACCAACCACTTTCAGGGTGCTGCCGGGACAGAGCATCTTTGCTCCCAGCTCCTGCATCCCAGATCCTGGCTACAGGTGGCTCGTGTCACCAAGTGGGTGGTGGCAGCTCCATGGGGACGTGGAGATCACCAGGGTGGGTCGAGCTCTCCCAGGGAGGATTAATCTCTAAATGGTGAGCAGGAAGAGGGGACCCGAGCCAAGATGCCATCTGACACTGCTGGCCCAAGCCAAGCCACGTGGAGATGGGGGCCACCACTTCGGTGTTGTTGTGGCAGGTTGACCCCGATGACGTTCTCACAAAAGAAGAGCAGATCTATCTCCTGGTGGAAGCTAAGGAGAAATGCCTGAGAGACATCAAAGCCCAACTGGAGAAGATCAAAGGTAGTGTCCCCTCCCCTGTGCACGGGTAGAGCTGGCTGCGTTGTGGGAAATGCCCCCTCTGATGGGAGAGGGATGAGGCCAGGGAGATGGGCAGCTCCTGGGGGCCACAGGGTCCCGAGTGGCTGCTCTGGGCACAATTAGGGGCTAATTAAATCATCACCTTGATTAGACAGTACCGCAAATGAGAGTATGTGGAAGGGCCTCAGACCCTCCCTGTCCCCCTGCTCTGGGGGTGTTTTCCTCGCCCTGGTCCAGCAAAGGCTTGGGGAAGCCGGAGGTTACGACGTGGCCCTGTTTGGAGCCAAAGTGAGATGTGTCTTTGCCCCTTGGCCAGACACCAGCTGCCTTCCAGAGTGGGACGGGATTATCTGCTGGCCAAAGGGCTCCCCCAGCCAGGAGGTGTCGGTGCCCTGCCCCAGCTACATCTACGACTTCAACCACAAAGGTGAGCGCTTGCACCCGGGCAGGGGGACGTGTCTGGGTTTCCCGCGGGTCCTGCTGCTGTCACAGCTCCCGTCCCTGTTCCCAGGTCACGCCTACAGGTACTGCAGCCCCTATGGGACCTGGGCCATGGCTCTCAGCATCAACAAGACCTGGGCCAATTACACCGAATGTGCTCTGCTCTTCTCCTCCGAGAGCCGGAGCCACGAGAAGGTGACCTTGCTCATCACGAAGAGCTGGGAAAAGGGGTCGGGATGGGGACCAGGGAAGCAGCAAAAGCCAGGGGTATCGCTGGGATCAATTCTCCCTCCGCTCCCCAGACAAGCCCTGCTCCTCCCACGCTCTCAGCCCAGAGGTGGGGGCAGAGGGGGGGTCCTGGGCTGCAGAGGGGTGGTGGAGCACAGCCCTTCTCTTCCAGGAGGTGTTTGACCGCCTGCACCTGATGTACACCGTTGGCTACTCCATCTCCCTGGCCTCCCTCATCGTCGCCGTCTGCATCCTCTCCTACTTTAAGTAAGGAGGAGCTGAACCCCCATCCCCATGGGAGGAAGAACCATCTTCTCCCCACCGCCTGCACGCATGACCCCCTGAGGGGGAGCAGCCCCCAAGGGAATGGGCCCCAAATCCCCAGCACAAACATCAGACCTTTTCCCAAAGCCCCAAAACACCCCCAGTATGACCAGCTCCCTGTCCATCCACCCTGCTCTTGAAGGGGTTGACACCCCATTTGTCCCCAGAACCTGGCTTCCATACCAGGGAGGGCTGATACCCTGGAGCTCACCTTCTCTGGGACACACCCCCCCCATTGCCTGACCCCACATGTGATGAGGTTGTTGGGCAGCTGGGGCTGGGCTCCTGTCGCACCCCTTCTCCACAGGCGCCTGCACTGCACCCGCAATTACATCCACATCCACCTCTTCACCTCCTTCATCTGCCGGGCCATCAGCATCTTTGTGAAGGACATGGTGCTCTACTCGGGGACACTGGCCAGTGACACAGAGAAGATGCAGGAGGATGACTTCAAGGCAGAAATGGGTCCCTCGCCGGGACAACGGAGCCACCTGGCAAGTGGCACACTGAGACCGGAGGCAGGATCAGGGGAAAAGGGGATTTAGGAGCTCTGGGATTTAGGGACACCTTGGGACCCTCCCAGATAGGGGCTGCACAGTTCAGGGGTGATGCTACTGGGGAGGGATGAAGGGTCACCTACAGCTCTGCTCAGCTTCTCCCCTCCTGGGCCCACAATAGAGATGGGAGCCACAGAGGACATGGGTATCACAGCTCAGGGTGCCCTGGTTTGGGAACCACCTCTCCATGGGAAACATCTAGAGCTCCTGCTCTACTCCTGACGCTGGAATATCCCAGGGGAGACGTAGTTCCCTGCAACATGAGGAGGATTCAGGAGGAACATGAACCACACAAAGGGCACAGCCTTCCCTGGCCAGAGAGCAAAAGCCACCAGGTTTTGCTTTGAGGGGACAGCCTGATAGGGACACCTCTCTGACTCCATATCCCCAGGTTGGCTGCAAGGTGGTGGTGACCCTCTTCCTCTATTTCCTGGCCACCAACCACTACTGGATCCTGGTGGAAGGTCTCTACCTGCACAGCTTGATCTTCATGGCCTTCCTCTCCAACAAGAACTACCTGTGGGTCCTCATCATCATTGGCTGGGGTAAGTATGGATCCAAACCCAGTGCTGTGGCCGCTCAGACCAGCTGGGAGTTGTGGCATCAGCCACGGTTGAGTGGCACTGAGAGAGAAGGACAGTGGGACCCAGACGAGCTGCCAGGAGCTGGTTTGGGCTGGAAACGTGATGCTTCATCTCTTTGGTTCCTGCTCCTCCAGGTCTCCCCGCTGTGTTTGTGTCGGTATGGGCCAGCGTCAGAGCTTCTCTGGCGGATACACAGTACGTAGGTCCTGTCCTCTGACAATCCTTTGGGGAGGGAAAGTAATACTGCAAATGCTTAGCAAGAAAAAAATCTGTGGGCACCAGAGCTTTCAAAAATGAACACTTTCCAAAAAAAGACAAGGGGCATCACCACCCGTACAAGGCTTGTTCATAAAATTAGCAGTAATCCAGGCCAACAGGGGTTTTGTTCTGCATCTGGGAGGAAGCTGGATGCAGGTTTTCACCCTAAATTGATCTATAAACAGTGCAAAGATGAAGGCTGAAGGGCATGTTCTGAAGCTAAGCGTTTTAAAATGTGAAAAGCCACCCAATGTACAGCAAGAGTTTCAGGGACCAAGGAGCTCTCAGGAAGGTTAATTCTAATTTAAAACTGATTTGCAACACCGCGACACGCAGCGATGTTTGTGCCACGGCTGCTGCAGGGTCAGGATTGACACAACCTTCTCCCCCAGGGAGGTGAAGGGTGGGAGCACGGGGACGGTGGCGGGGGGCACAGGGAGCCATCAGCTGGCAAATTTCCTTATCAGTGATTCCAGGGTTTTCCAAGGTGTTTCTTAACTTTCTTAACTAACTTAAGAAAGTTTCTTAACTTTCTAAACTTCGGTTTCTAAACTGAAGAAGTTTCTCAACTTCTTCAGGTGCTGGGACCTCAGCGCGGGGAACATGAAGTGGATTTATCAGGTCCCCATCTTGGCTGCCATCGTGGTAAGAATCCCGTGGCTGAATCTCCCCATCCCTCTTGGGATCAATAGACCCCCAGAGCTTGTGGTCCCTGGGGTTGGTCCCCAGCCACCCTGGCACCCAGGGACGGCCCACATGATGCAGAGGGATCTGGGGGCACTGGTCCCCCTCGACTCTGACCACAGCATCACCCCCTGCCTGCAGCTGACCCCAAACTGCCTGTCCTCATCCCGGGGGGGCTGCTCAGGCAGAGCACTGGGGGCCACAAAACGACACCAGGTGTTCTGTCGGCAGGTGAACTTCTTCCTCTTCCTCAACATCATCCGGGTGCTGGCCTCCAAGCTCTGGGAGACAAACACAGGGAAGCGGGACCCCCGGCAGCAGTACAGGCAAGTGCTGGCAGCAGCAAAACCCCGTCCCAGCCCTGGTCTGGCTCGTTTTCTGCGTGTTTGGCTGAGATGGCTTCTCCGCGAGCGAAGAGGGAGCTCACTTTGAGTGGAACAAGAAGTTCAGGAGCTCAGGCTCTGCCTGCTCCCTTCTCAGAGGTGGACAGCGTGCAACAGCGATGCCCAAACCAGCTGTGGCACCAGCAGAAGCTGAAGTGGTTGCCCCCTTTGCTGGGACGCTTGCCAACGCCTGCCAGGGGGCTGCAGGATGGCTGGCAGGTCCCAGCTAAGGGAGGGGAGCGTTTCTCCTGGCAGGAAGCTGCTCAAGTCCACGTTGGTGCTGATGCCGCTCTTTGGAGTCCATTACGTGGTGTTCATGGCCATGCCCTACACCGAGGTCTCGGGGGTCCTGTGGCAGATCCAGATGCATTATGAGATGCTCTTTAACTCCTCTCAGGTATGTTCACACGGGGCTGCCCTTCCCTGCTCCAGCCGGGGGGAGACACATACAGCATCCTGGCTCAGGACCCAAACTCCACCTCTCTCTCTTTCGGCAGGGTTTTTTTGTGGCTTTCATCTACTGCTTTTGCAATGGGGAGGTAAGTCAGAAGCCTGAGCAGCCCCATTTTACAGCCCTTGTAGGGTCGGGGAAGTTCACCCACAACCCTCAGGCTGGGGTAACCAGAGGGAACACTTGGATCCGTCCCACTCAGTGGAAAGGGAAAAAAAAAATAAATAGAAATCACTAGGAGTGAAAAGGGGGAGGGAAAGGGAGGGAAAGAAGAGGGAGGAAGGGAAAAGAAAAGGAAGGGGTAGAAGAGGGAGGAAGGGAAAGGGAAGGGAAGCCTATTTTGCTGTCTTGGGGCACCAGCAGCCATCTCCAACGCTCCCTCAGGTGCAGGCAGAGATCAAGAAAGCCCATTTTCGGAGAAGCCTGGCGCTGGACTTCAAGCAGAAGGCTCGTGCCACTAGCGCAGCAGGGAGCTGCTGCAACTGTGGGCTGGGGTCCCAGGCCACCACCAGCTTCAGCATGAGCTTGGTGGGACGAGGGACAGGCAGCACCCAGCAGCGGGGGCTGCTGCTCCCCCTCCGGGCCAGCCTGCCTGGCTACATCCCCAGCTCCTTCGCCTCCGATCCCTTTTTGCCCTGTCCGAGCCAGGAGATGAGCCAGAAAGTCTGCGGGGAAAACCTAGTGGACTTAACAGACCTGAATCAGCCTCACCCCACCCTGAACAAAGAGCTGGAGACAATGCTATGAAGTGAACAGTGTCCCACACATCTGGACATCCAGCTGTGCCTGGAAAGATGCTGATCCTCATGATTTGGGCTGCCTGGAGAGCCGAGGCAGGGGACAGCAGCTGGAACGCCACAGATCCCTCCCCTCACAGCCAGGCTGAAAAGGGACCACATGCTCTCGCTCTTTGTACCTAAAAACGAGCAGCCAGTTCAAAACCTCACCTCCTTCCACCCACAAGTGATGTCTGTGCATGCAAAGCTTGAATCATCACCAGGAAACAATCCTCCAGGCTCAGTCTTACCTCAGCAGCCTGGAAGGTGACTGTGCAAAGCCTGTATAATGCCAATTCCCTGAGCCCACAGTCCTGCTCCCCCATTTAGCACCAATTCCTGCGTTGTACAGCCTGGGGCCAGCAGTGGAGAGCGCCCACAGGGCTACTCTGCTGCTCACCCTGCCCCTCCTTGGGTCCTGGTGCAGCTCACAGATACCAAGGCCCAATACACAACACTCAGCCACAAACTGGGAGCACGAGTCACTGGGCTACGATGGGTACAGGGAGGGAGGCTGAGCCCGATGGCCTGGGAAGGATGTGGACAAATGCCTTGGTCCCCAAGGCATTACAGTGCGGCTGTCCCTAAACACACAGGCCCCTGTATGCCCTGTAATCATTTTTCAGGCTAAAACATGAATAAAGAGACAGTCTGTATGGTTCCCTTCTGTCCTCAAACTCTGTTATAGCCTCACTGGTGATCGACCGGTTGCTGTAGGGCAGCAGAGAGTGTAAAGGGCTGGAAGCACAGCCAGGGTCTGCTCTCACTGCTCGCTCTCAGGGATGAGGCAGCTCCCAAATTCCCCCTGCCTACTCTGCTGCCTGTGCGCTGCCTGGGAAAACTCATCACTCTGATGGGAAAAGCCATTCCCCGGGAGCCTGCCGTGCCCAGCCCAGACAATTCAGCCAGATGACAGGGGAGGGGAGAACCACAGCGTTGTTGCAAGAGGGGGTACATATGCCAGTTAAAAATTAAAACAGCTTGTTGGGGGTAGCATGGAGAATTTTTTTTTCCTACCTGCTCTAATGAGAGAGAGCCCCTCAAGGCAGTAATTTCATGATAAACAGTGACAGCGAACACGTAAATAATCCTGTGCGTTCACAGATCTCCCAGCGAAAAGCTACGGCACAAAGTGAGTCACCAGGATTAGAAAGCACTGGAGAGAAGAAAACCAGGAGGTGCGACAAGGGAGGGACGGGCTCCAGGATTTATTTTCTTTAAATGGTGCAGAGTGAGGCACAATCCGTGTGGAAGAGGCAGAGCTGGGTGCTGGCAGGGACCAGAGGCAGAGGGGGTTACCAACGTGCAGGAGCATAATCGCAGGGATGCACCTTACAAACAAACCTGAGCTTCCCATAACCGATTTGTTGGGCTGAGAGCTCTGCCCTGGTCTCCCCAGAAGCAGCACAACCCACCACCTCAAAGAGGGAGCTTCCCTCTGAGGGGAGCTGGCAGGGTGCTCACACTGCTACCTTGTTCTGCGGAGGAAGAATCAACCCTCTGCTGGATCTAACACGGACCCGTGACCCGACATTTATAGCTCTCGGTCAGGGATCAATATTTACCCGCTCAAGTCTCCAGAGGCCCCTGGCAGCTGAGGGAGGGGTGAGGAATTTCAATAATCCCATCGAACAGCAGAGGGACGCGTTAAAAAGAAGGGGAGAAACCCAAGCGTAAGCCACACACAGGGCCAGGTCCCAGGGGCCATGAGCTGAGATCCAGCGAGGGAGGGAGCAGCTGGTGGCTTCAGAACACGCAGCTATTTTTCAGTTTGTTTTGAAACTTAAATCTCTAATTGCGTGGAGCGATCAACCTTAAGTGTGATAAGGAAAAGGGAATGCAACAGCTTCTAAACCCCTGCCGCACCTGCCCTGAAATCACACTAAATATGCAGAGCCCAAACCAGAGCTACGAGGTTTCTGCCTTGACCGCAAGGAGAGAATGCAACTGGAAGCTATTTTTAAAAAACACCCCAACATAATCAAGCTGGTGTCTTAACTGAAACCAGTAGACACGCAACTCACATCACCAGACTGTTGCCGAGTTCTCTTTCCAGGTCAACCATGAAAGGCCGGGCTGAGCAGCATGTGCTGGGCTGTACCCTTCCCGCTCCTAAAATGGGAGAAAAACCTATTCCCCGGGAGGCTTTGAAGCTAAAACAGGGTTTGCAAACCAGTTTGGGGTGAAAGACACTGAGGAAAACCACAGGAAGACTTTTATCTACTCTGACCCACAGCTTCTGGTGAAAGAAAGGGACCCAGTCCAATCTCCAGTCAGTCCAATCTCCAGCCAAAGGAAGAGGTGGGGAATAAAAAGCACGTGCCAGATATTTTTGTCCCAGTAATAAAACATTTACTAGAGCAAGCAGAAAGTAAATGCACAGCTGATAAAGAAAACATCACAATGTCACAAAAACCTGACAGTTTCTGATACTTCTTTCAGTAGAAACAAGACAGAGGTGGGTGCTGACATGTTTCAACAAAAGAGTTCTTCCTTACCTTTATGGCGCAAAAGAAAAATTATGTTAAAAAAAAAAAAGGGTAATACACACAACGAGTTAAAAATGGGTCAAGCAAGATTTTTACAGTTTTAACTACATGTGGCCAATCTGGGGTGATATTTGAGCTGTTCCACTTCATTTCAGGTTCTCCCTAAAGGCTCCAGAGCAGCAGGTCCCTGAATTTCCTCTTCATCTGCCCACGCTTCAGGGGAGCACCAGCCTTCGGCTGTTGTGGGCTGTCTACATGGTTTTTCCCTTTTTTGTTTTTAATTTGAAGAAAGCACTCAGCCCTCTCATAACAGAGGGCGCACAGGCACAGCAGAAAGACAAGTTTGCTATGCAGGCTTCCACCAAAATGAAGGGTTTTAGGAAAGAAGAGCTCTGTAAAAGAAAAAAAAAAATAATATACCTGGGCAATGGGATTGGGAGTGATTTACTGACCACAAACAAGCCAGGGAGTCCATCCTACACTAGATGTGAATTTGGGGTTAGCTGGGCTGGAGAAGGATGCCTTGAACAGCTTCTTTAAAATAAAAAAGGAAAGAAAAATCAACTTGCTTCATCCCACCTTCAGCAACGCAAATTGATACATTCCTATTTGATGGGGAGAGATGGAAGGGGCAACCCGGAGGCCAAATTATTTGGGGCAAAGAGAGTATGTAAAACGAAGAGACTGGGGAAGAACTCACCATACTGAACACATTGCTGAAAGATTAATGTTTAAGAGGTGGGTTCCTGAGCATCTCTAGATGGACCGGTTTTTTAAATGTGAACGCTGATTAAGAAAAAGACTACTTTATACTTCTATGGACAACAGTTTTTAACGTTCCAAGGATGTGAAACAGCTTCTTTCTTGCCAAGAAGATCTGCTCAAATCCAGCAGAGAGTCACTTGAGCACTGAATGTTTAAAAGCAAAACCCAGGGAGCTTTATCAAAATGATTTCTCTTCGACTAAGCGTTGTGTACACATCATTAGGGTGAATCTGTCCGCAGATGTACCGGCCCAGACTCGCACGGGTAGTTTGCATGGTTTCCTTCTCCTCCCCCAGCTGCTCAACAACCAGTTACCAAAAACCCCAAGAAATCCTCTGGAAAAAAAAGACAACACTACCTGCAGAGATTCCAGGCTGCGAAACACCAGCTTTTAACTGTCCCACCTGCTCTTCTTACGTTTTGGGGGCTCTGGGACAGCAAAACCATCTGTCTTGTTGTCTCGGCTGTTGGCATCCTTCCTGCTCTCGCCATTCCTGTTCTCGTTGTTCCTACCTTCGGCGCTATTCCTGTTATCGCCGTTATTGCGATTGCCGCCGCCCACATCGGCGAAGTGCCGGCTCTCCCCGTGGCGATGGCTCTCGCTGTGTCGGCCCTCTGCGTGGCGGTAAGGGTCACTGTGGCGACCGCCCCCTTCTCCGTGGCGTTGAACATCATTGTAGCGACCGCCGCCCTCCCCGCGGCGCGGGACCTCATTGTGACGACTGTTCCGGTTCTCGTTGTAGCGTTCTCTGACAATGCCACCACCGCCGCCGCCACCACCACCACCACCACCACCACCACCACCAGCAGTGGAAACGCCGCCGCCGCCGATGCCTTCTCGATTGTTGGCGCTGGCATTAGCGTTGTTGAAGCCCTGTACTCCGGCGCTTGCAAAACTGGGAACGCTGCTCAAATTCCCCGTGCTGGTGAAACCCGGAACACCCTTTGCCACCGCGGCGGCTGCAATCGGGCTGTCAGGGTTTGCAGCATTTTGCTGTGCTGAACTCGTCGGCACAGAGTTCAAGCTCCCAGCGCTGGTCCAGCCACTGGCACCAGCAGCGGAGCTACCAGTCTTTTGATTATTTAAGCTTGCGGCAACGAAGTGGCTCTTATACTGGGACTGATGGAAAGAGAGAGAAGGAAAAAAAGAGTAATGATTGCCTCTACACCGCACCACAAAACAGGCAGTCATCACGCACACACAAACTGTCTGAATTCTGGGGAGTCCATCCTGGAGTGATGACATTCCTGCTGTGTCCTACTAATTCCCGGGATTAGTAATGGGCATCGGCCACCAGACCACGGGAACAAGGGAACTCCTACATTGTGGGGTTAATTTTTACACTGAAGAGAAAGGGTTTCTCTCTTCCCTGTTTCTTTTGGTTGCAATTAAACTATTGCTGCCAAGCAACCTGAATAGGATCAAGCCTAGGAGCAGGAAAGGGAAAGAAGAGAAAGAGAGCAAAGAGGCAGCAGAAAACAAAGTAAGTTTGGCAAATTAACGTTGGGCAAGCAGGTTCTGTCCAGCCTCCATATTAATTCTTCTACTTGGAGAACACGCTCCAAGCGGATGAGACACAGCCACAACTGCCAAACTCAACTCGCCTCAAGTCAACAGTTTCTGCATTTTCAGAAGCGAAAAAAATAAAAGTTGCCTCTTGAATCATCAGTAGTAAAATTTTTCCCGTGTTATGTCCTTTCCTCTTGAGTTAGAGCTTGGAGCACAAATGATCGAACCAACCTGAAAAGCTGCTTTCATTGCCGTAAGTCTGTCTCCCATCGCCCCGGTGGATGGCTTGTACGCCTCGTAGTTACTCATCACACTGTTGTTGTTTCCACGGTCCTACGTAAAAAAGACAAAGGACAACTGGAGAGATTTATCCAACGTAGCCACTTTCAGTTCAACCGCTCTCCAAATCTATCATGACCCTGCACTCGGGAAGTACATCTACTAAGGAGGAGAAACTTGTGGAGAGCGCTGAGCAGCAGAACGGTCTGTCCCACGACCTTGAGGACAACAGGAAAGTGAAGATGCATTGATTCTTAGTGACTCAGGAGTCAACAGCAGGAGCATTTCCCAGGTCCTTATGGAACACGCAAAAGCAAAATGCAATCAAATGGAGATTTTCAGAAAGGTCACAGCCAAGGCAAAGTGTGAACAAGTCTTCAGCTGTGGCTTTTGGAAAGCTGCTGAACATGATGTGTTTTCAGGATGTTTACAACCCTGTCCCCACACACACTGGCAATGAGCTGTTTTCCTACCTTGGTAAGCATCCCCAATGCTGCAAGATTTTTTGCTGCCAAGAATCAGCGTGGAAATGGCCTCTCGAGTAATTTATTAGCATGTATTTTGCATTGACAGTCTATTTTGGAAAGAATCTCCAAATCTTCTGGATCACTTTGGCCCTAAAGAAGGCAGCTCCTGACGAGAAGATAACAGCATGGGAGTTTCACCTGAGCTACTTCTAACTGCAAGATTCTGAGCTATGATAACCTTTGAAAGCAGAGGCTATACCCCAGACTAAGAAGATTTTTTAAATTAAAGAGTAGTCAATACTAAGTTTAAAAGTTCCAAGAATCTCTACTTACAGAATTTTCTGATCCCAGACCAGGACGTTCACGGTAGCCTAAGCCACCACCACCAATATTCAGCTTCTTGCCTTTTCCTCCTTTGAAACGTGATTTCCGGAACCACGGATTCTGTGCAAAAGAAGGGCAAATGTTTCTCAATACAGGCAATAAGAAACTTCACAAATGCACATAATGAAGCTCAGAAAAGAATGATTTTGAGCATTTCAAAAGAAAAATAAAAAGATACTGTTTCCTATTCAACAACACAGCTGTTTCAAGGGGATGGGGTGTGACAGACAGTGCTCTGAATTTAAACTGCAGGCAGTTCTGTCATGTGAGTCTGAAGATTTTTGTTACAAATGCTTTTTATGAGAGCCAATTTTTTTTCCTGAACTTTCATCCATGCTGAAGTCGGGGGGTTTGCATTCTAATAAAGCCAGGAATAAATGCAATCTCTAATGCCATTCACTTGGGAGCTCTGCACTTGCCCATACTTGGGGTTTTATTGATTTAGCCCCCTGCCCAGCAAAGGAGAAATGAGGTTCTGTCAGCAAAACCTCCTGCAACAAGCAGTGGCCAGGAAAGGGCAGTCCAACCAGACCTCCTCCTGTTACCAGCTTTTTAAATAATGCTTGGCTGCACCCCTTTTTATGCCCTGCAGTTTCTTGAAACCTGAAGAAGCCAGTAAACCAAGCCATTTAGCTTCTACACTGTCCTCTCAAAGGCAGGCAGTGGAGTTCTGCCTCACAAATTCTGTCCCTTATGGAAATTCTGCCTCTGTACTTCGGAAAAAATATTTACTTCTGGCAGAGAGTGCCCAAACTGTTTGGCAACGAAGCCACAACCACGCTAATCCACCTCTGCATTTGGGAATTACCAAAAAGCCTTCGCTCTCTTGCAGAACTTAAAGAGCTGATGAGTTCATAGGCTCAAGTACAATTGCTTCAGCCACCCGTCATACCTATATATAGCAGGCCTGCCAGACAGTGCTGCCAAGCAGGTGTAATGATCAAGCAACAACCATTTCGCAGAGTGAACGTCCTTGTAATTATTTTCTAGTTTAGCTTTCAACTAAGCTGCATTTCCCAGGTGCCTGCCACAAATGCATATGGAAAATATGATTGTAATGAGATACTGGAGCTGGAGTGCTCTGCTGGCATCAGCCAATTGCAGCTCCTAATTTTCTAGGCAGTGCCTGACCCCAAAATGGATTACATACTGCGTTCCAAAATCTTTGTGTCTTCATGGATTCTTTCACAGGCCATTAAAACCGCTAGAAAGCCTGCTTAAAACCAGAATAGGTTGCCAAAAGGTCTCTGCAAACACATGATGGAACCAGAAATGGGGCCCTGAGCTCCTCATTTTGTGCTAATGATGGAAGGAACCTCTCTCTACTCAAGGAGTTTTGCTTGTTCGTACCTGCATTGCTAGATCCAACAGCTCTTTGGAAACATGTTGATTAGCACCTTCCAGGTTCCTGACAAGATCACCAGCGAAGTTACTGTCCTTGGGAGTCAGCAGAGTGTAGGCAACCCCCTTCTCCCCGGCTCTGCCAGTCCGACCGATTCTATGGGTGTGCGTGTCTATGTCCCGAGCCACGTCGTAATTGATGACAGTCTTAATGGAAGGAATATCTAACCCACGGGCTGTAACAGAGAACATGGAGGGGAGTGTGATTATCCTGAATGACTTCAAAGCAACCCCATTCATACCAGCATACCCATTCTGCTACAGCACATAGGAGGAGTTCCCACAGGAACACACCCCAGTTAAGACACTAAAACTTGTTGTTATCTTAAGTGTAGCACTATCTTCCCCAAGAGTAGTATAAGTTACACCGATCCCCAAGTTTCCAGGATTGGAGATGGAAGAGGTCTCTTTAAACGATTGTCATTCCAAGGAAGAGAGAGAACTTCATTAAAATGACAGTGAAATTCACTCTTTGCTCAACTGAACATCTTGGGTACCAAAGCTGTTCCAGAGAGGGCTTCAAGCACATCCATTTCCTCTTCATTTAAGCATGCATAATGTGTCAGCTGATTAACGAACAGCAACTACTTCCTTAAGAAAGAGCTTATTTTCTTTCTGTATATTAAAAAAAATATTGGTCAGGCTGTAATTTAAACACCATTGAGAGTTTAAGAATAAAACCCTTTGCTAACACTGTCTACTTCTGAAAAACCACCTGGAACACAGCGCTCAGCTGGTGTAGATGCCAACCCTGCTGCCTTCCCCTGATGTGTGTTAGCCTTTCTGCTGATATCCACAACTTGTAGAAGCTGCTGGTTTTTAGCACATCACATACCTGCCACGTCAGTAGCCACCAGTATCGGGATGCCTTTTTTCTTAAATTCTGAAATGACTTTATTCCTCTCACTCTGGTCCATGTCACCGTGAAGCAGCCCCAGGTTATGATCCTCCTGCTTCAGGTTATTGGCCAGCTCTTCTGCATTTGCCTTCTTGGTGACAAAGAGGAGAACGCTCCCAGAAGATGTGAACTCCACGAGGCGTCGAGTCAGCCAGTTCCATTTGCTAGGGCCAGAGGGGAAGATCTCCACAATTTGAGTAACGTCTTCGTTTGCCTAAGGGGAGAAAGAAGACAAGAGAGAAATGACAGTTTGGCAAACAAACACAGATGGCAGAATAAGACCAAGAATTTAAACTAGGGGTGAGAATAAAAAGTGGAGAAGCAGGAGACCAAAATTCTCCTTTAAAAGAGGTTTAGCTCTTGAATAACTAGCAACAACTTCATTTTCACAGTGCAGAAAGGCAGGGGTTAAATGAGTTACTCTCAGCTGAACCAGAGAGAGGCAAAGCTCAGTCTTTGCCATGATCCAGTTTAGCACCTATTGATCTAAAGCTGGGTATTGCAATTTAGATACTCTTGTGACAGACACTATTAACATCTAAAATAGACTGTGCAAGAGCAGGGTCTGAGATGGAGAGGGGGCTCATCAGTAAAAGTTATTCATGGGGCAATGAGACTCTGTGAGCTGTGACATGTCCTTAGAGTCAGGAAGAAGGGAGGTACAAAGAGACTCCCCATATACTTCCTACGGTGAGTAATAACAGTGCAGTGGAGCTCACAGCACTATCTGGAAGTTTCTCTGAAAAAATTAATTTTTACACATTAATTATTCCAAGGACGATGCTCTCTATTATAATAAGAATCACAATTTAGATCAAAGAAAGAAACCAAGTGATTGAGCTAGGAAAGCTCCTTCTTTTCTTAAGGGATGTTTAGGAAAAACATTTTCCCACAAAGAGGAGGCTTCAGACATCCAGTAATTTTTTGTCATAGAGGGATACCTCACTTTCCCAACTGAAAAAAAGAAAAAACTGCAGAAAATTGGTTAAAAGAAGAACGTTCTGAAGGCATCTTGTGAAACTTCTCAGTATTTTTCATATATTATAAGCAAAGTTTCTTCACAGCAAGTGTAATCTGCCCACTTCATTGATGTATCACCAAATCCCCAGGCTGCTGATGGTTCAGCTGCTGCTGTCAAGCAAGTAGAGAATCAACTTTCCCATGTTAAACCATCTGAAAGACATTAGTTTGTTTCAAATCCTTCATCACAAAAGCTGTAATTTATTTACAATTTTGAAACAAACCAAAATGATACATTGATTCAGTCAAAAAATATTTTTAATAATAGAATCAATCACTGCATTAATGTTGTTTCCGTTCTTGATGAAACCTGACATCGCTCTAAGAATAATTGTTGGCAGAAAGAAAGCTAAATAAAATAAAAAACTAAAACCATACTACTTTTTGGTAAGCACAAAGTATTTACGCTTATGTGAGGACTACAGCAGTTTAACATAAATTTCAAACAGAAAGAGAAAGGTTTGTTTCTCTCTCTCAGGACTAACGTGTAATTACCTCGCCAATGTCTCCCTGCACAACTCGAATTGGGTCGATCAGAATATCTCGGGCCAATTTCTCAATCTTCTTACGGAACGTGGCACTGAATAAGAGGGCTAAAAGAAAAAAACAGAAGGAGGGACTACAGACCGATGAAATACAGACGTTTCACCACACTCACAAGCGCTCCCCCCAACAGCCCACACTGAGAATTAACACTGGAAGACTCTCGTGAACGTCTCATTGCGCGGCTGCATCGAGGATAGGAAATCCAATCTCTGCTCCAGGTTCTTTACTGGGAGCCCACCACGTCCCCTCCTTCGCCTCTTGGGAGTTTAGTCTGAAGCATGGTTATACTTACTCTGTCTGTCAGGACGTACGTGGCTTGCGATTGATCTGACCTGATATTCTGGAAAGGGGAGGGAAAATGTTCTCATCAATACTGTACACTCATTATTTAGTAGAATAACTCAAAAAGCAACTTGGACACATGGAATCAAAGCACTGAGGTGACTTCCCAAAAGTTACTCAGCAACTCTTAGGATAAAAATCAGCATCTTTGGACTTTGACATCAACAGGACACTATTGGTCTTTCTATACCACCATATATTAGACCTTTAAATATATCTATATTGTCTATAAAATATCTTCTTAAGGTATTTGTCAGTATATGAAGCTACAGGGGTTATAATCAGCCCTACTAAACTGGGAACTAGACACTACTGCTTTTCGAAACAGTGACTTCGGTCCATTACCTACCAAAACCCATATCAAACATTCGGTCAGCTTCATCAAACACAAGGTAAGTGACTCTCTGAAGGTTCGTAGCTTTCTTTTTCACATGATCAATTAAACGACCCTATTAAAAAAAAAAAAAAAAGCAGGCAAGTTTTTAAAGCATATTTTAAAAAATGTGAATATATGCAGCCTTCAAGCACTTAACTGCCTTTTATCCTCGCTTACCAGAGACCTGAAACTCAAAACATCTTAAGGCTTCACCAAAGAAGTAACTGTCAGTATTCAAGTCACAGAAACAGATTCCTGAAACTCTCATCAACTACACTGCACATGCTGAATTTTAGGATGGAATTTTCAGGGTTAACAGTGCTGAGAGCCTAAAATTCCCTAGCCTTCATTACAATTAAATTTTAATTGTGAACTGGTTATTTAACCCCATAATATTTAGCTTAATCTCTTTCAGTTTCTCTTGGAACACAAATAATCCCAGCATATTTGCTCTCAACATCTGATAAACTGTGAAGAACCTAGATTTCTCCAAACAGCGAACAAATTCTGCATCACCAATGATATCAGAAATCTGACTCGGCTTCAGTTAAGCAGCAAAAAAAAATTACACTGGGTGCATACAGGTACTTACTGGTGTGCAGACAACTATCTCTGCCCCCTCCTGGAGGGCCTTGGCTTGCTCCCACATGCTTCCTCCTCCGTACACAGCCACCGAGCGCAGATTATACGCCTTCCCAAAGCGCTTACACTCAGAATGGATCTGAAAATTTTAAACAAAGCACATTACAGTTCACATTAGACACATCTGAGAAAACAGACCTACCTGGGAAATACAGTCCAGCTCCCCAAATCCATTTTTCAGCTAATAACTTCATGAAATTATTCAGAAATCCTCAGAGCTGATTACTTCGATACGTGTGGATAATTTCCAATAATTTATCTGGGAAACCTATTTAGGCATCCAATTGTAATTAACCTGCAGGCTCCATCCTCTTACACATACAACTTGCAGCAACGCATCCCCCGTATTCTCAATACTTAGGAATAATATGGGAGCACTGTGCAAAAATTAGCAATTTCATATTTGTCACAATCCTTCAACAAAAACAGCAGTAAGAGAGTTTATAGAGGTTCTCTGATACTTTCTGCCCAGATTTTTGTCTTCTATAATTACTGTATGGCACGTACATGTTTACTATACACCTACCTGCTGGCAAAGCTCTCTGGTAGGGCATACTATGACTGCAATGGGACCATCCCCAGGTTCCAGCTCCTTTTGATCCATGATGTGAATCAACATCGGCCAGATGAAAGCTGCTGTTTTCCCGCTTCCAGTCTTAGCAATCCCAATCATATCTCTGCCACTCAGTGCAACTGGAACGCCCTAAAAATAAGGAGATTCTATACCCATATTATGCCTACCATAGCATACTCTTGTGCTAGGTAATACATGAAAACTCAGATAATAAGAGAAAAGCACATTGCAAGGATCTCATAGCAACATACGTTGACTCTTACACAGTTTTTATTGCCAAGATCAGAAATGAATTAGTTTGCTGCAAGGGTGGGAAGCAATTATCATGTTAGGACTGTTGATGTCCTACATGAAACCAATGTTTGGGCAGCGTACAACACCCCACGGATATATTTACATGTCCACAAATGCATCTTGACCAGCTGTAAGAACACTGCAAATGAATTCTCTGAGCCTCTTTTTTCTGTAAGCACTCTGAGTGCTGAAGTCCTCAGCTCATCCCTACGGTTGCTTATTATAAGGACCTCTCAACCACGGGTTTTTACAAACAGTATGGACTAAGGTCCTAACACACATCCCTTGGACACAGCACCGTGTCAGTTTTTATACTTCAAGAAAAGCATCTAAAGTGGTGTGGTTATAATCACATTATTGATAACCTTAATTACTTATGGTAATCAAGTATGCAGTAGAATGCCTTTTGTTTGCATGGCTGTCCACGGCTGACCACTTAAATGATCCAGCTCATATGGCATTTATTCTAACTACCAAAAGAACTGGAAAATGCCTTGTTGCATCTCTCTTCTAGTTACAAGCTGCTTAAATGAATAAAGTTGTCAATGTATGGCTCTTTACTCAGCTATTGCCATGGTTATTTTTAATACAGTTTCTAAAAATATATAAAAAAACCCTTTCATACATTTCCATAAGCAAGAGATGTCCCTTGAATGTTCTTCACTGAGAGACAAATGAAGAAAAGTATATGGATTTATTTACAGTGGTAATTTAACAAGACAAAAAAAAAGTGATTAAACTTCTATTTAAAAAAATATCATAGCTATTTTCCTACAAAAATACAAATATTCTTCTCCATAACAGCTCTCTACAGGAAACTAGAATTGTATACATCCTCATATGGTCTAGGGACCTTTGCATGTGTTCTATCAGTTCTCTTTAGACGTTAAGAGAAGTAACAACACTCACCTGACACTGTATAGGGGTGGGCTGGGTATACTCTGATTTCCTAATTTGATGCATAAGTTGCTCATCAAACCCAAAATGAGCAAAACTACTGCCAGGCCTTGGAGGAGCAGCACCGGAGACCTTAGAAACAGAAACATGTCTTTGTTCATGAACAGTAAGAGAAAAACAATCTGTACAAAAATAAAAAAGAAGTGTCTCTCTACCTCCGGAAATGGCTTTTTATTTTTTTTGATAGACTTATGTTGAATGAGGTGCCAATGCCAGATGTGTTGTGTAAATAGGACTTCCAGGTATAAAAATTTACATAAACTGGCAATCAATATAAGCTACTAAACATCGTATCTACCTCCTTGTACAATTGGTCGTCTTCTTCCCCAAATAATTCCCTTGACAGAATATCACCACACTAACATGTCACAAATGGCAAAGAATTCATTCTTGCACATAATGTTTCCTGTTTCAATTCCTAGTTCTTTAGTCCAAGTGCAACCAAGCAACTGGCAACTTTGGGTGTCCACTTTGACAAGTCCAGAGAAGACTTTCAAGAGCTGCTGAAGAAACCCAGGCTTCCTTAAGTCAAAGTCACTGAAGGTATCCAAGCGGCTTGGTATTCAAAAGCTGGAGTTCCCTGTGAAAGTCTTCATTAAAACTACTAAGGCGGTCAAAAAAATAGGAGTAAGAAGATCCTAGGACAATTTTGTGACCAGCTTACCCGGAGATTTAGCTTGTGACGTAGCTCCACCACTTGCTGCGGGGTGAGACTGGTGATCTCCTCATGCTCATCATAGAAATTTTTCTCAAACGGTGGATATTCAATCTGTGAGGGTAAGTACTAAGTTAGTCTAGGACTCATTCTCTCTCTGTACACTCAGTTTTGGAGGGAAAGGGTCCCTTTGAAAAAAAGCCCTTAATTATCTGGAAGAACATTAGTTTAATAGGAAGTCATTTGAAGGATCTTTAGTATGACTCAAGTGGTACAGGTCCTGCCAACATTGATGCACACAGACAGAAGCATATTTTAATGTGCTTCTTAGCTCCTGTTTTCTAAAATGCCTGAGCCAGAACAGAATGGAATAAACTTCCTTCCTACCTCTGAATGGTCAATAGGTGGAAGAGGATCAATGATTTTTTTGGACGGTGCAATTGGATTTCCATCACTATCATACTCCAGGTTATCCTCTTCCTCTTCTTGGACCACACCAGCAGTGGGGTTTTCAGCCATGTAGCGAAAATAAGCTTCCTGCAGCAAAACATATCGGTAAAATCACATACAATAGGATGCAAAAATACTACTACACTTGTTTAAATGCTGTATATGCTAGATGGCTGTTTGCTTTCACACCAATCATTGAGGAAAAATAAAAATTCACTAGAACTGATTCTTCTAATAAACACCAACAGTCATGTCCAGAAGAAGGATGGTAAATACAAAGAAAACAACTAAAGTGTCAGTTTGGCCACAAAATGCTTTCAAAAACCAAACTTCTTCTCCTACATGTCTGCCTAACAACTCCTTCTACAAAGACTTGTTAGGCTTTATCAATAGAAGAATTTATTCCACACGTTAAAATGCTGCAGGTTTTTAAAAAAGAACCCAATGTTACTAAGCTTACAATGTTTACAATTTTTTAAACACACTCTGCCAAAAATAGTTTCTCCACTTCCCCTGAGTGGACTCTAAGAAATGAAAATATATCTATTTTTCATTCAGCGAATCAACAGCAAATGGGAAACACAAGGTCAAGTCAGAAGTCACTGTCACCACTGTCACATGCCATCCTTACAGCTCACACATATGTACTTGTCTCAGAGTCTCACGGGCAGATCAACACATTCTTCTGGGGAAAACACCAGTCCTGCTTGACTTTCAAGCAGATATCTAAGATCAGATCTTTAAAGAGAGGTTCAATCACAAATAAACGTATATACTCATCTGGCTTTTTCATTTCCCTGGCCAATTGTCACTCAGTCACATCGATATGCAAACAACATACCTGAACAACAGCTCTCTCCAAGTGTAAGTGCTTTTGCTCAAACGTTAGCCCAGCTACACTCACCGAACAGGAACCCTTCCACGCTCTATGTTACTGCCCGTAACACAACAGTTATTAATTACAACTTAGTGGTAAGGTACAATTTGAAACAAAGACTTTCCTCTTTATTATTTCTACTACAGTAATGCCTATAATACTCAATTGGAACTGGAGATCCGCTGAAAATAAAGAGCAAAAAGCCTGATTCTTGCCCTTGACAGCCATGAAATTTCACTGCAAACAGCCTCTCACTGCTGCTCCAGTTGACTCTGTTAATTTTGAATTTGATAAGACCCTCAGATACTGGAAGCTGAAACTGACTGAAACAAATCTTCTTAAACAGAGTAAAAAAAAGAATGAAATTGTCTCCTAATATCCTTCCTTTTTTTTTTTTTTTTCTTTCTAATGAAACACCTAGAAGGGTAGAGACAGCAGGCTGACCACTAGAGCTTCCCGATGAATTGTCCGGATACTGCGCCCGATACTGAAGTTTTGTTTGTACCTAGTAGTTATATATTTGGGGACGGAAGATACAAAAAAAAAGAAAAAAAAAGCCACAACAAAAAAAAGAAGATAGAAAGACTGCATACAAACTCACTTGGTCATCTTCCTCTTCAATGTCATCTCGAATACCCCTGGAAAAACAAGCGGAGAAAAAAAACTTCCCTGCAAGTGTTCCACATACTCGGCTCCACGCTTTCATTTGATTAGTGATGAGCTCCATATTTCGTGGAAGACACAACACTAATAACTCAGTAACATTTATAATCCCAACCCATGGAGTTCTCATATTTGGTGCCAACCATAACAGCGACCCTGCAAAGACTTCTTTTTACTTCTATTAATGAGACTGAAAGATTAGGACTCCGTCTTCCCAGTAGAAGCCACATCAAAGATCATCCTGGTCTAAGCTCTCGATGCTACAGAAGTCCCATAACTGAAGAGGAATATGAGCCAGGAAGTGCAAATCCAGTTCAGAACTTCCCCCGGTGGTGATTTGGATCCGGTGTTCTGTTTCAGGACCACGTATAATCTGATCAACCCCATGCAATGCAAGTTCTACCAATTTATCTGACATTTATATTAAGAATCAACAGCGTAATTATTTTTCTTGCCCAAAACAGCTAAGTAAGCTGCAAAAACTTTAAACTGTTTTTTAAACTCCAAATATAGTATCCCAATTGTTACTTGCTACCTAATACATCAGATTTACAGGGAATGTCTTAAAGTCTACTTCAAGTTTGGAAGAATCTCCAGGATTACAGGTACGGCAGCACTGAGTTATTTTGCTTACAGAAATGCCATTTTAAATTAAACCATCCTGATCACCGCAAGTATGCGGGAAGAAGAAACACTATTCAGGCTGATCTGGAAGGTGGCAGTAGTACAATGTGCTGCCCCGATTTGCATGGCCTAGAAAGGCTTCTCACGTGAGAGAACTCTCAGTGTTGTTACATTTTACCACAGGATGATGCAACGGATTCTTCCCTCCTGTTATTAAATTTGTATTGCACAGAACTTTACCCCCGGGGGACATCATGCACTGGTCAATGCTGTTTACTATGTATTATCTTATGTTGACTACAGAACAATCATCATCAACAAAAGGCATTGGAATTCTCTTAGACCATACAAGACACAGGCAGGCATAGGAATTATAAAAGAGAACTTACTTAACATTCTTTTTTTCTTTGTCTTTATCTTCAAGTCTCTTCATGTCTCGAGCAGCTTGATCCTAACAGGTCATAAAATTATGACGTTAAAAAAACCAAGATGACAAAACATGGAAGGGAAAAAATGTTCCTACATAAATAGACCATCATGCCAAAGACAGCACTTTTTGGACTAAACTTTCTCTTGTTCCATATCCTATGATGCTAAATAAATTCTACTAATTCCTTTGAAATTTATATACTGTAACTTCTTGGCAATGCTGCTGAAGAAATACATTCTTTGCATTCCTCCTGAAAACACTGTGATAGAATCCAGCTAATAACAGAGCTGTAGCTAAGGAACAGCTCCTGATAAACACAAATCATTTCAATTCAGGGAGTGTAAAATGCACAAAACCGTAATTTCATATTCAGGCACACACAATGCTCTTTGTGTTATTGCCTTAACCGCTCAAACCAGTTCAATAGTTAAGCTATTGTAAATCATACCCACCCTCTCCCCATCTAATCCACTTTGGAGTTCTAATTAACACAGTGTCCTACAGAAAAACCAAAAGCTAAGTGACATTCTAAATACAGCTGCCAAAGTCTTGAGTAGCATTTGCTGCTGGAGAGGAAATACAGCCATGGAAATTAATAAACATTTCACAAGCCAGGTCTTGCCTCCACTTCAGCCATGAATGCCTCCAGAGGATCATCATCGCTGTCAGAGTCTGCTGATTTGGAATGAAACTGCTGGCGAGTGGGGGAATTCTCTGCGGGAATGTAAGGCAATTCCACATTGCTGGAATCTTCCTCTTCATCCTCAAAATACCTGGAAAGAAACAACCAATGGCCCAGTCGGCACATAATCTACAGCACCCAGGCTGTCTTTCATGGTTTCTGAGTTAAGTTTCCCACACAGAGATGGATAATAAAAGTCAGTATGTACACAAGAAAAGATGTTGAGATTTATTAATTTATTTATAATTATTCATCTTGTAAGCCAAAAAGTAGTGGGAGGGCAAACAGATGTGGTGAAACTGACCGGTGAATATAGGGTGATTTTCTGACCTTCCATTCGATGCATTTATGCAGCTAACAGAAGGGTTAGTCAAGAAACGTGGAGTTTTATGTTTCCCTGAGCAAAGGACACCCAAATTTATCCTGCTTGGCTCCGATTCTGAACACACCATCTCAGGCAAAGTCTTGTGCAGACCACAGCATGAATGAGACTGAGCTGCTGGAGGCTCAGCTGAGATATGTTCTTAGGGAGGGGAAAGCCAGAGGAGGAGAGCTCTCCATGGGCTGCTGTAGTACCTCACAGTCTTCTAAATATATTTAAAGGCAAAGATGTATTATCATTCTCATTTTAGAGATGATGGGCTGACACCCAGAGAAAGGGTAAATAATCAGTCCAGGGTGACACCAAAGCCTGCTGCAAAACAAGGATGGGAGTACCCGGGGATGGGCAGCTCAGCTTTTCTTGGTACTACTGCCATAGAGCTACCAGGGTTCTGTTATACCATTACACAGTGTTAAGGTATTTATCTTTGAGCAGGCTTTTCTAAATTACTAAACCTCACATGTCACAGATACTTTCCCTGACCTTGGAAACTTTAAAACACTAAAATCTGGGGCTAGACAAATACAAGAAATAACCATACTTACGCATTCTCTTCATCAAAATTTGCTCGCTTTGACCCAATTTTGTAGAAAGAAGGCAGCTGGGGAGGTCCTGATTTCGCAAATGCAGCAGAAGAACCGGCTGTTCCAAAAGCACTGTGAGACTGTTGAGAGAGCTTAGGCTCCTCTTTTTTCCCAGGTGTTATGGCAAATCCACCAAACCCAAAGCCTCTCTTAGTTCCAGGTCCACCTTTATTCCAATTCATGATGTCCTCAATATATCTGTTAAAATCAGAACAGACAAATTAACACTCTTTCTGCTTTAGGCAGTTACATACAATTGTCACAATTTCTCTTGTAAGTGGATTACTTCAGTCATGATAAAGAGACTTGTGGAAATGGGACTGACAAGAGTTTGACCCAAAAAGGTTTGACCTGTCTCCCAAAAAGGACTGAGCTTTGTTCCTTTTTTTTTTTTTTTCCTAAGTACAAAGCATCCACAATTTGAAAAAAGAATAAAACAAGAGGTTGTCTTCCAAAACAGATCGTGTCCCTCAATGACTACTCAAGCTTACTTTAGATGTTGCCCGTCTTGTCTGTTTTGCAATCTAAGACAAACAAACCTGAGGCCAGAACTTTGAACATCAGGAGGAACCAGAGATGAAAAGTCAACTCAGTACATACTTTGCACGTCCGTACAGTCCCATCCTCGAGCGTTTCATGGCTTTATAAACACCATACTACCACAACCCAGACAGCTCTAGAAAAGTGGGCCCAAAGCAGCACACCGCTCTGTTGTGAGACAAGGCACACTTCTGCCTAAAAGTCAACTCCCTCAAGAAAGCATCTTTAGCTCTATATATGTTCTCCAACCTACATTTTTCAAACCACATTTTAAACGCTCCACATAATGTGCCTGCCCAGAATTTGGTTTTCTAAGATAGATGAAGAGAAGACTGAACTGATATACTATAATTTGCACTTCCCATTCCAAGTAATTTAATTATTTCACCTGCATGGTCACGTAAGTCATACCAAAGACAGTATGACACCAACTGCTTTCAAGTACATTATAATCAGATGGCCCAAAGTCTACTAGCCTTATCAAACAAATCCTCACATTCAGGGAGAATCCTCCAATGTGATCAGAATTTACTGGCAAGAGAAACAACTACAAAATAGTCTGAGAATAAATACTGCTACTGCTCCCTCCGCAGAACATTTGCCACCTTGGGACTTGCTCAATAAATCTCAAGTCTGGACCAGAGCTCAGTAGGAGACTTTTGGGAAAACTGTGCTGCTCAGATCTCCATGGCAGCAGCTGACTCTGATGTCCTGTTCTCCCCCTTGCACTGACACACCTTGCAGCTTTCACACCTGCAGACGTGTGGCAGATAAGAGAACAAACTGTACAACAAACGGATGAAAGGGGTAACTTTGTGCTTCTGCTGCTGACAGTACAGCAGGCAGCCTTTTAAGTTATCACATCTGATTTTAAGGGATCTTCCTCGCTGTGCTTATCGACCTTTTTTCCCCTCCCACCACCCCAGAAAATAAAAAGAATCATTATTTTATTCTGTCGTACAGCTGCAAAATTTGGTCTCTGCCTAGGGAGCCCACCAGTGAGTGAATAGGGAGAGGGTTCCTACAGGAGAGCGATGAAACACGGAGTGAGACCCTGGGCTAAGTGTTGAGCCTTTGCTTCCCAGGGAATGTCGCTTCCAGGGAGGAAACGCGAAAGCACAGACCCTTTCTACGGATTCCCTGGATCTGAGAGAAAAGCAGTAAGATGTCTTAGCCGCTCCTGTACTTGGAGGCTGCTGAAGAGAGGACGGACACCCCCCCCCCCCGCCTGTCGAGATCGCCCTTCCCCGGGCACCGCCGGAGACAGGTGGCCCGGCGCCGCGGGGAGCCCCGCAGCAAAGGGAGGCACAGCTCGCCTTCCGCGCTCTCCCCTAGCCCACCGGACCAGTAGTGGGGCCCCTCACGGCCCTTCCCGCCCGCGGGGCCCCGCACGGGGGCGGGCCCTTTGTGCGGGCCAGGCCCAGGCTGCCCGAGCCCGCACTAGGCCGCGGTCTCGGCACCTCCCGCCCGCAGGGGCCGCCACCGGCCGGCGGTGGAGGAGGAGCCGCCGCGCTGCCCCGCCCAGGCCGGGCCGGACCCGTGCCCCCTCACTCACCCCTCGGGCACCGCAGCCTCCGGCCGCCGCTCCCCCGGTTACCGGGGTGGGGGGGGTTGGGGTGGAGACGCGACGTACCCACGCACCAACGCACGTACGTGCGTGACGCGCTGAGGTCAGCGCGCCGCACCGAGCATGCGCGCTGGCGGCAGGTGAAGCCTCAGAAGGTGGGCGGAGGAACCGGGCATAGGCTGGAGCGTTCCAGACCGCTCTCGCCGGTCAGCCTCAGGGGTACCGGGGCCGGGCTGTGAGGCTGAAGGTTCCCCTGCCCCGCTGCTCACGCGTGTGCGCACCCGTACACACCCACATCCCACGCACCGGCAGCACGGGCGGCCGCTGCAGTGCGCATGCTCCCCGCTACGCAAAGTACGCAGGCTGCGCCGTTTGCGGCCGCGGCGGCGGGTGGTGAGCAGAGGGTGAGGGCCGGGCCTTAAGCGGCGGCGGCGCCGTGTGACTCAGGTAACGCCGTTCTGGGCTGGCTCTAGCAGCCCCGCGCTCTGCCGGGGATGGGGCACCCCTCTTCCGCCTCCCTGGGGACGGCGGGGCCAGCATCGCTCCCCTTCCCTTTACCCATTCCCGGCTCCCGTAGCGCCTCCGAGGGGGCGGCCCGGCCCCCGGCCCTGAGGGCACCGGCATTGCTGTACCCCGTGAGGGCGAGAGTGAGGCAGGGCTGTGGGGAGCAGGAGCGGGGTGGCGGGGCGGAAGAAGGAGCTAACTTCAACCGGTTTAACCTTGACTTTGTGTCCCTGGAAGGAGCGGGTACCGGGAGTTGGGGTGGGGAACCGGGTTGGGACCCGGCGCCGCTCCCGGCCCTCCGGGGCCGTGCAGAAGTCGGTGGATCGGTCCGGGGAGGGCCCGGCAGAGCATGTTTGTGGGGGCTGTTTGTACCGGGAACTCTCTGCCCTGTGGCAGAGCCGGGGGAGTCGGGAGCGTGTCCCCGTTCTCACCCCGGGGTTGTGGAAGGCTCGATGGAGGTTCTGTTGGAACTGGATGCGCTCAAATAGTCTCTAATTCTTAGCGTGAGACTCCGGGGGGTTTGCTCGAGCAGGTGGCCCCGTTGTTCCGGTGTTTTAAATTTAACCTCTGAATGCAAATTCTGTCAATATGGAAATAGTCTCTTCTTTTTCTGTTAAAATTCACAAAAAAACTGTGACGTGCCCAACCCATGCGCTGAATTCCTGGGCTCTGCCTGGCTGTGCTTCCCATCTCCTTTAATGTCTCTGGGAACATGCTCAGGTCAGGTTTTTGCTGGAATGAGAAGCCTTTGACAAAGACGTTTATTTTAGCCAGCCTCGTTACCCGTAGCAGTGGGTTCCCCATGTGTGGTACTCGGAGGAGCACTGCTCTAATTTAGAAACAAATTATTTCTATTTCAAGTTTGTAAGAGAAGGATCTCATTAACATTTGAGTTCCCACTCGGATCTGGTGGCAGGAGGGAGTCAAAGGAGTCCCTTTGCTAAGGTGTGATGTAGCCGATCCTCTGGAGCTGCTTGGGAAATGCAGGAGTGGGGTTGTTACAGCCTTTTCCGGCTTAGTTTGGACGTTGGTAACGTGTAATTCCCAGTCTGAGTGGGAGACTGGGACTGTTTTGAGCTCCAGCAGGAAAGACATGAAAAGCTGAGGGCAGAAAAAGATGAAGTGACAAACTCCCTGCAGGTTTCTGGCAGGTGGGCAGAGAGAGCTTTAGTCTCCTGAGTCCCGGTTTACTCTCTTGGTTTGGGGACAGGTGTGATATCCATCCTCTTCCTGCTTTTATTTTGTAGAGTTTACAACCAAAGGTCTCTAGCTCTGAAGAGAAATAGCACTGGGATGCTGCAAGACCAGATTCTGCACTCTAGAATTTCACTTCTAAACCAGCAGACGCTATCAGAGCTGCTTAAAGTAAAGGAATTAGGCCCGTTTTAAGACTTACTGCTGTTGTTACACCTTCATTGAGCTGACTGTGCCTAATTGCTAATTAATGACAACTGTAGGCACAGTGTGTGGTCTCTGAAATGAGCTGGCAACGCTACCTGCCTGAGAGTTGGTTTTATAGAGAAATGTCTCTGCTTCCAGAGCTCGCCCATCGGAACAGCTTGGCCAGGTGTGAACTTGCTGCTCCTGCTGCAAGAAAGAGTCCAGAACCTCACCCTCAAGCTATTTTTTTTTTTCTTGTAAAAGTATTCACTTTCTTTGTACAGAAGATGGCAAGATAAGGCGGGGTTTGTTCTGGTCTGACCCCAATAGTGTTTTTAAGTTTTTCATGGAGGTTTTGCGTTACTGGAGGTGTGACGTAGCAGAATTGATAAGGATTTTTGCAATGTTTGATAATTTTATTTTTTTTTTCCAGTGAAAATGAGGAATTTATATATTTTTATTGCCGTCCTGTTTATCCCATGGAGTTTTTCTTTGGCAAAGTATGACGAGTTTGAGGATGGGGATGACATTATGGAATATGATGATAATGACTTTGCTGAATTTGAAGATGTTAATGAAGATGCAGTCACAGAGTCTCCTCAGAGAGTCATCACTACAGAAGATGATGAAGAAGAAGCCACTGTAGAGCTCGAAGGTCAGGATGAGAATCAGGAGGACTTTGATGATGCAGATGCGCAGGTAATACCTCATTTCCTTCCTCTATGCGTTTCCTAATAGTATCTCTACACCTTACTTTCTCACTTGTTTTGGATTTTATTTACTGGGTTTTGGATTTTCACACTGTTTGTGATTTTGTCCTTTAGGAAGGTGATACCGAGAGTGAACCGTACGATGATGAGGAGTTTGAAGGCTATGAAGAGAAACCAGATGCGTCTCCTAGCAAAAATAAAGACCCTATAACAATAGTTAATGTAGGTATAAATGTTGATTCTCTTTGGTGTTTCATCATGTTGGGTTTTTTTAAGGTAGTATGTCAATAATGGCATTGGTGTACAAACATATATGTAAAAGACAGTTTGTCTGAAGGAATTTGCACTGTCTCTTGTTAATTCAAATAGCAGAAACGGGAAGAAGTGTGGAGTCAAGAAATGTCTGCAATAATGCAACAGGATAGTAGCAGAATGTGACCCGGGTGTGCCAGCTCCCAGTTCCATGTTCACTTGCATTGGTTTATGCTATTTGAGTAGCAACTCCTGAAGTAAAACTTCCAGGGCCAGGTGCCTTTGGTCTGTTGAGGGATGCGTGTTATCACAGGCTCTCTTGGAAGAGAGAAGTATTTTGTTTGTATTAGCCAGGTATTTTGGGAATGCTGTTATCAGTTGCTTCCTGTGTGATTACTGTGTCCCGGTGTTGCCAAATGTATTATGTCGTCTTTGTCCTGTTGCCTTTGTGAAGCTTATTGCTGTCTTTGCGATGAAGCTTCCCCAGTACTCTGTGTTTTCCAAATTGTTTGTGTATGTGGAATCTGCTCATTCAATATCTAAAATAGTTTCCATTCACTGACTGTAGGTCCCTGCTCACCTTCAAAACAGCTGGGAGAGTTACTACATGGAGATCCTGATGGTAACAGGTCTTCTTGCTTACATCATGAATTACATCATTGGGAAGAACAAAAACAACCGCCTGGCTCACGCGTGGTTCAATACCCACAGGGAGCTGCTAGAGAGTAACTTTGCTCTTGTCGGTGAGTTCCATAATGAGTGGGATTCGTTTTCAGTTTGAACAAATCTGATTTTAGACCAGTGTGTATGCTATAGAGAAGAGTAACCTTTTCTGTGCAGATGCACAATAGCACTAATGACAGCTGCGTGTATACAGATAGCGTGCCAGTCTTCCAGTGCTCATTATTATGGTGCTGTAGTATAAATTATTCAGAAACATCACGGTGATACTGAAGTAATACAGCAACAGCTGAGCTCTAAACTTGCTGATGAACTTTGGTCTTTAAATTTGTGACTTTTAGGTTGCAGTTCTCTTTCACTGTTTGTTTTCTTCAGGGGATGATGGCACTAATAAAGAAGCTACAAGCACTGGGAAACTAAATCAAGAAAATGAACACATCTATAACTTGTGGTGTTCTGGAAGGGTGTGCTGTGAAGGAATGCTCATCCAGCTAAAGGTACAGAGGAGTGAGTTTGTAGTATTGTTTACCTGTTTTGGGGTTCTAGAGGCTTTTCCGTTCCACTGCGAGCAACCTAGAGTCCTGGGTTGACTCTTTTACTCATGTTCAGATACAGGGTTCTGAATATGCAGAATATATAAAAGGAAGACTGGTCGGACTAAGGATTGGTACAGGCTTGCCTTTTGCCCTCCAAAGTAGATCAGAGTGAATGCTTATAGAAACCAGAATTAAGAGAAGTAACTGTAGGCTGAAAAGCTCAGCTGCTATTTATTAGAGGGACTTAAGTGGAGGAATGGACCAACAGGAATTCCAAAGAAGTACAACAAAGACCACACAAAGTTCTGCATCTGAACCCACATGTCGGTTCAGCTCCTAACTTGAGGGAACAAGGCCCTGAGGAAACTCTTTGAATGCAGAAAGTAGGGCTACTTCTGAGCTGGATAGGTGGCTCCCAAAAGGTCCCTCAAAGTTAAATTATTCTATGAAAAATACCTACTTATAACTGTCCTATAGCAGTGGGGCTCAAGGAAAAATAAGCCACCGAAGTGGTACACTCTAGGTATATTCATCTATATTTTTCTGTGTTTACAAACTTGTGATTTTAGTTTCTCAAGAGACAAGACCTACTGAATGTTCTTGCGCGCATGATGAGGCCAGCTTCTGACCAAGTGGTATGTACTCAGCCCTTTGAATTAGCTGTGATAAATTCTTGCATTCCTTTGGTTCTGCTCTGCTGCTTTCGATGGTTCTTAAGATACACCAGTGAGCTGCTGGGTGTCTTTCTGTAGTATTCCACATCTTCCAGTTCGTTACTGTTGAAACAATCTGAAAGAATCATTCGTATTTCTGTTCTGCCTGTGAAATGCAAACTGCTGATGACTGGAAATTGTCTTATCTGTGGGTTTTATTGTTTGAGTGGATTTGTGAACAGTCTTATCATGCTTCAAGACTTCAGCTTGATTAAGAAGTGGTTTTACAATCTGAAATATTTAATGATTGTTGCGTATGCTGACCTGGATATTATATCCTATAATGTTACTTTTTCCTTGCCCCTTGCTCTTGAAGATGAGGGGAATCTTTAACTGCACAAATGCCAAAAGAGGTTACATTTTGGAAGACGAGTGGCTGTGTGCACTTGTGAATATTCTTTCCATGTATCTATAATTTAAATCAACAACCTTTACCTTAGCTGTGTATGGCCTCACTTATTTTTTGTTCTCATGAATCAGTGTCAGACAAACATTCAAATCACAGAAGACACAGGTCTCCATTTGGCAAGTAGTCTGAAGGCAGAGTACATTGTATAAATCTGATAATAACAGCTAATAACGCTCTGTCCCACAGCAAATAAAAGTAACAATGAATGATGAAGATATGGACACGTATGTGTTTGCTGTTGGAACGCGAAAAGCACTGGTGCGACTTCAGAAGGAGATGCAGGACCTGGTATGTATGTTCACATTGGAATGCTAACGTGATAAATAATACGCTGTAAGAACCTGTACTCTGTAGATTGCTTATTTTCTTGGGAACAGCTGAAAACTTGTGACTAACCTGTTGGAATTAGTGTGTGAAGAAAAGACATTTTCATATAATGGAAATGGTGTATCATTGATTTAGGAGGAGATTGAAGTATATTGTCAGAATACACACAAGTGTCACTTCATTTAATTTGCACAAATGACTTTTTCAAGCATTGAAAAGTAAACTTAATTAGTAATACGTGATGTGAAAAGTTTAGGTCTAAGTTATCTGCTTTTATGAGATCTGAAATTAAAACTTTCCATATGTTCAAGCCTTGAAGTTTGCAAAGAAGCCAGTGATAACATGCAGTAGTTTGCAAAGGACAAGAGGAATTGGGCACAAACTTGAACATAAGAAGTTCCATCTAAACATGAGGAGGAACTTTCCTGTGAGGGTGGCAGAGCCCTGGCAGAGGCTGCCCAGAGAGGTGGTGGAGTCTCCTTCTCTGGAGACATTCAAAACCTGCCTGGACACGTTCCTGTGGGACCTGCTCTGGGTGGACATGCTTTGGCAGGGGGTTGGACTGGATGATCTCCAGAGGTCCCTTCCAATCCCATACCATTCTGTGATTCTGTGAAATCTTTTCTCTCATAACTTGTCTCAAGTACCAGTGCTGAAATGTGGCTGGAGGATGCCTGTTGGTTTTGTTCTGTTAACAGACAATGTAAGCAAAATGCCTTACACTACTTCAAGAATTCCAGCACAGATGTGTTAAAATTGTTTTATATTTTTCCTTAAAGTAGTGACTATTGAAGGGAAATACTGATTTAAAGACTACTGATACTGCATGCTTTACGCTATGCTTGAAATGTCCCCAGCCAGACTGAGTGACTGAGTTAGTGTATTTTTATTGTTTCTTATCTGGTACTTCTAGGGGTCAGTCCCACTGTGCTGGAACAGTTCAGTCTGATGAGATACTTACAAGCTTGTGTTTGGTTTTTATTTCTTTCCCCTTGTTCTGTTTGAAACAGAGCGAGTTCTGCAGTGATAAACCTAAGTCTGGTGCAAAATATGGCCTTCCAGATTCGCTGGCTATCTTGTCGGAGATGGGGGAGGTCACAGAGGGAATGATGGACGCTAAGGTAATCTCGAATGAACGAGTAGAAATATTCCTTGGTAACCTGGCACTTACATGCAAGAAATTTCTAATCTTTATGTCCTGTAATCACCACAGGAGAGCCAAATGGCCCTAGTGAGATCTAGAGAAATCAAGTCCCTAAGGAAGCTTAAGGGCGATGCAATTCTCGTGTCTTTATTCCTTTTATATAGCAGCTGTTAGTCTAACGTGAACTGCAGACTTAACTTCCAGGCTTTGAAAGGCAGTTTTAACTTAAACAACCAGTTCGAAGGAGGGTGTTGCTGATGTGTCTGCAGGTCTTCAAAGTTGACATGTTATCAAATGGATTGGAAAATCCCAAATGAGCATTATATATCTAGTATCCAAGTTGCTCATTTTAATTCCACACATTCCACCTTCTAGCAAAAGGTAAAAAAAAAAAAAAAGACAGTTTAAATGCCAGTGTCATGTGGCAAACTGAGCACAACAATTTTCTGAGTGATATATGGACACTTTAGTAAACCCTAATGGAATGGGTAGGCTGCAGATGGAATCGATGTTGGGAAAAACTAACCCCAGTTTCTCTTGTAGATGATACATTTCCTCACACACTACGCTGACAAGATCGAGTCCGTCCAATTCTCGGACCAGTTCTCCGGTCCAAAACTTATGCAAGAGTACGTATAAAGCTAGGTCTCTCTTCCCAGTAGCTATTGTAACACTAAGCAAAATAGAGGCTGACAAACGTGTTTGCAGTGTGAAGCCTGCTGGAACGCACGCAAAGAGAAATGGGGAGCAAAGGTGAAACAGGTGAATAAATACACTCCCAGTGCTTCCAAATGCTTCATTATTGTAGAAGATCAAGGTGTTGTATTGCCTTAATATTTATTTTTGTGTTGTTGCACTGTAGTTTGGGCAGCTACAAGTTTCAGATAACACCTGGCAGCCACAGTGTACCCAGCTGCATGGTAACTGACTGAGTAATCCCACTAAAGCTACACAGTGTGTTAGAGTTTAAGGGCCAAGAAATAACACTGCGGGAGGAGGACTCGCAGATTAATTCAGTTGCTATTTGAATGCATTGAGAACTAGGTTTAAGAAAAATCTGCAGTGTTAAAAAACCCCAATCAGAACCCCCAAACCTAAAACATTAAGGTTCCCTGACTGAATTCAGTGTTCTGCTGTTGAGTCCATCTCTTGGGTACTCTGTTCAGGGCGACTCTCAGCTGTGCTTCAGAAATGCACAGATGCAGTATCTCTTCTGTTTCTCTAAGTCTCCTAGTCTTGAGATGCTTTTAGCTGCTGCTTCAGAATTGCCAAGTGGTGGGTGATTTATCATCTCTGAATTACCACGTAGGCTTTTGTAAGGGTGTACTATGCTCGCAGGCATATAAATAAATGATCCATATAAAAACTTGAACGTGTCCTTCAAAAAAAAAAAAGGAACATACTTTGATTTAATTATAAGATGGCAGTATGTGCACCTTGTACTGAAATCGCTTTGGAGGATCTGTAAAATGTAGGTCTGACTTTCTTACAGTAGAATTTTGTGGGGTTTGGGGCAGTGAAGACTTGAATTTTTTAGAATTTTGTTTTCTAACATATTTTAGAAGATCTGTAATAGTATATCCAACAGGGCATAAAAATATCCAGGCTGCCTTAAGGCTCAGATGCCAGAGCTCAGGTGAGCTCTGAGAATCGGGACTGGATGGTGCCGTTAGTATTTACAGTAATGCCTTTTCATTGTATGCCTTTGAGTAAAACACTTCAGGAATCTGAATAGTTTGAAACTTAAATCTGGGTTACAGCCAGCCTCTTAATCTTGTTTATTTTATTCAAGTAGTTTGCAAGTGTCTCGTGGTTCTTAATGAGTTTTTTCATAACAATGTTAGGTATTTTGTATGTCTGTATTTTTCTTCACTCATTCCAGCCGCTTCTTTTTTCTTTCCTACCAGGGAGGGTCAGCTTACAAAACTGCCCGAAACTAAAAAGACACTTTTGTTTACATTTAATGGTAAGAGAACTGGTGTAGGTGTATGTATGTATCTGGGAGAGTGTTGTGCTTTATTTGTGCAAGTCACATGCTCAAGTTCTGCCATCTATGGAAGAGAGTGTGTGATGAATGAATTCAGGTAACAGGGTCATTGATTGATTAACCAGGAAACAGAAGGCAAGGCAGTAGTAACACTGGGCGGTGTGTTGTCATGATAGTAAGATACCCAGTCTTGCTATTATTGACCTTAGTTCACACTCTTATCTCTACTGGGGGTTGTATTAGGGCTCCATTGGAAGATGGCTTGGGTTTAAGCCACACTTTTTGCAGTGTAAGTTTGCACAGAATTACTTGGTTAACCCTGTTTTGGAAGAAAGACAACCCGTTGGGAGTCTATTTGAGAAAAGGCCCATAGTTCTCTTCAAAATTCCAGGCCGTAGCTCCAGGTGAAGTTGATGTCAGAGCCTGAATTCAACCCTTATATTTGTATTCCATACTTATAAAACTAAGAAGGGTCGTGTGGGAAATGTGCCTGTCACTGTGTGAAGAATCTAAATGCAATCTCCAGAGCTAAAAGCCTCCTTTAGTTAGTTATGTCCTTCCTAAAAAGGAGGATAAGAATGTCTGTCTTTCATGAATGGTGCAAGCAATAAGGAAAGAGTGCTGTAGCAAGTAGAAAGATCCTGCCAACCTCTCTGAATTAACAAGAAACTCTTTATTTCAGTGCCTGGTTCAGGCAACACTTCCCCAAAGGACATGGAGTCTTTGCTGCCTCTGATGAGCATGGTTATCTACTGTATTGACAAAGCTAAGAAGTTCCGTCTGAACAGAGAAGTAAGCAGGGTCTATTTTTTTTCTGTCTTCTGAATATTGTATAAAATCGCAACCATTACCATGGGATCCTTAATTTTAAGACTGGGAGCTTTATGTTTCTGATACAGCTACCAAAGATACTGCTCATGGGGAATCTGTATTAATTGCTTTTGCTTTTCTCTGTGAAAAGGGTAAACAAAAAGCTGATAAGAACAGGGCTCGCGTGGAAGAGAACTTCCTTAAACTGACTCACGTGCAAAGACAGGAGGCTGCCCAGTCCCGCCGAGAAGAGAAAAAACGGGCAGAGAAGGAGCGAATCATGAACGAAGAGGATCCTGAGAAACAGCGTCGGCTGGAGGTGAGGTGGACTTTCAGATTCTTACAAGCTACTGGCAAATTTCTCCTACAATATCCCTCAGGCTGCCTGTAGGTGTATCAGCAAAGGCCAACTTCGATATCTTATTTGCTGGTAGGCAGACAAATTTCAGGGTATATAAATGTGCTTTCTGAAGCACGCGAAAGCTCCCGGTGAGGAGCCATCTCCCGTGGTTAGAGATGTGAACCCAAGTACTGGACGTCTTTTTTGGTTTGGCTCTTCTGAAATGAAGTTGCTCTTTGAGGAGCTCACCGATATTCATTCACATCTTTATGTCTTTGCCTCCAGGAAGCCGCTTTGCGGCGCGAGCAGAAGAAACTTGAGAAGAAGCAGATGAAGATGAAGCAAATCAAAGTGAAAGCGATGTGACTCCGTTGTGAAAAGCGTCTCAGTGCCACCTGCAGAATTTCAATTCACAGGGTACAAAGACCTACTTAACTCCGTAATCCTACACTTCTTTCAACACTAGTAGCCATTAAGAGAAATACTCCTTGCATTGGTGTAACTTATTTAAATATTACAGCAACATGCAGGTGTGTGTAGAGAGCTTTGTTTGGGCAGTTTTGTTCCAGGTGGTACAAATTTTTGCTACTTGTCTGTTAAAAAAAAAATTTGCAATATTCTTGAATGCTCTTTGTCATTTGTTCTTTAAAACCAGAAAATTGTAAACCTGTCCATGTGTGCTGGTAACATACTCATGCTTTGGTTTTAAACTTTGGTTTTAGTTATTGGGAGGGAAATGGGGAAAACTTAAGGGGAGAAAAACTGCACAATAAACATTTATTTGCATCAAGCTTGTAAAGGCACAAAACTTAGAGCCTTCCATACATAGTATGGATTTTCAGGGATTTCAGCCCAGTAGAATAGAAGTTATTTTTATTTTCTTTTTTTACAAACAAGGGACTGAAACAGTATTAGGTCACTTGTGGGCATGATTGGCGTAAGTGTAAAACATAGATGGGTTAGAAGCAAGGGAATGGAATACATGAACAGTTTCCTACTTGTGGTTTTGAATGCTGCAAGCTTAATACAATGTGAAGTCTGTAGTGTCAGCGTGGTGTTTTTTCAGGAGTGAGTGCATGGTGAGTTAGCAGCTTCAACTAGCTTTCCTTGAATATTTTTTAACTGTACAAGTTTGCCTCAAACTTTTCTCCTGATCTCAGCAGCTGCTGCCTAGTTCCCTTCAGCCAGAAGCCAGATTCAGTGAGGTATCTGCAATTGCCAATTTCCCCAAGCAAGTAAAAATGTTTAAGAGGACACACGTCCTCTTCATCTGGTAAATGATCATTTCAGGGTTTTGAATATAAATGGGGAGAATGAAGTGAATGCCCCCGTGCAAGCACTTCGCTAACTGAGAGCGCTTTGCATTTTATAAATGCTTCTTGTCTTGAAGGTGTTTTATTGTTGCTTGTAACAGACTTTTAACAGTTTTGTGGGGAAACAATGTCATGCATTTTCTTGTTCAATACTTTGTGCAAACTTTTATTCTGAGGCAATAAGAATGAGCTGCTGTTGAAACAGCAACTGCTTAAACTTCTTGATCCAGCATGGGATACTTCACACTGATTTAAATGCAAATGTCTGTAATCTGATACATGCAAATATATTAATTTTATAATGGTTGGTAAAATTATTTAAAACCAAAACTAATGTAGATTATGTGAAATTTTAGCACTATTTAGCTTTAAAGATCAATATGGTATTGCTTCATGAAGTTCTTTGAAAGCAAATACTAGTTTGTGATCTTTTGAGTAAGTGGACAGCTTTCCTGAAGTCCCATACGTTTGTGGGCCATGGCAGCTAATTTTGTAATATGAACATTCAAATGAACAATCTAATGAAGAGTAAAATATAATTGAAACACTCCACCTGCCTACTTTACTTGGCTGGACTCTGTCTTCCTTTCATCTAGTAAAATCTCGAAGCCCTGTGTAGGTTTTATACAGGTGTTAGTGGTGGATGTTGACTCTTTCTACCTGGGACCTGCTCCTGGAGAGCTGTGGTTGCTGGTAGAGGGCCCGTAGCCGGAGGAAGACTTCTCCTGGAGAAAGGGTGGGTGGAGATGGAGGATTTGCCCCCTTCCTTTGAGGCCGGAGCCGTACAGGCGCCGCAGCAGCACCGAGGGCGGGCGGTGGGGGCGAGGCTTCGGCCGCTCTCTGAGGGAACCAACATGGCGCCGGCCGCTTCCCGCCGCTCCGACGGGCGGGAGCCTCCGAGCTGACGTCATACGCGCGACGGACGAGCGAGCCGCATCACGTGGAGGGCGTGCTTGCGTCACACGCGCAGCGTCTCCTGCCGGTGAGCGGCGGCCGCAGCCTGAGGAACGGGTAAGGGGCCCGGTGGGGGGGGGAGCGTGGTGCTGCCCCGCGGGGCCCGGGCCGTTCTTACCGGTCGCCCCCGCTCCCGTAGGGCCCTCCCGGCTTGGGGTTGCCGTACCCCGGGTGAGCGCTGGCCGGTGCAGGGCTCGGCGGGAGGGGGTGACCCGCTGTTGTGCCTGCAGGTTGCCCGTCCTTTCACGAGCTGCGTGTGGTAACACAAAAAGGCGGATTCCATGTCTTTTCTTGTAAGTAAACCCGAACGGATTAGGGTGAGTGTTGAACACCTTCCAGCCTTCCCTCAGACGCCGGCCTGTCGGGTAGAGCCTGCCTTGCATTTGCGGAGGGGAGCGGCGGCGGGGCCGGCCTCCTGGAAAGCACCTTAAAATCATATTAAAACCTGCTAATTAAAGGGCAGGGTGTCGACAAGCAAGCTAGGTGCTAGTTAGAAAAAAAAAACCTTTGCTGAATTAGTGCTTGCACACCTGTATCTGCTTGGTGTGCGGGGTTTGTAGTGAGCATCCAAAGGAAGGAAAAGTGCAATAATGGTGATTATTTCTTGCCTTTCTCTAAGAAAGGTGGTGAGAGCCTGGCCCAGGTTGCCCCGAGAAGCTGTGGCTGCCCCATCCCTGGAGGGGTTCAAGGGCAGGTT
>JAOQGH010000011.1:3021057-3041829 GCA_025769975.1 Gallinago jamesoni | reverse complement strand
AGGGCAGGTTGGAGGGGGCTTGGAGCAACCTGGTGTGGTGGGAGGTGTCCCTGCCCAGGGCAGGGGGTTGGAACTTGGTATTTTTAAGGTCCCTTCCAACTCTAACCATTCTATGATTCTAAGTTCCATCCTCACCTGTGGGAGCTCACCAGCTAAACACAACAGCTTTGTTTAATTCTGTATTTTTAAGTGAGGTAGTTTCATGTGAGAGAACCACTTTTTATGCCTTAAGGTGATAACTGTGATATAGGAATTTTGAGCCACTGTCCTTGGTGCTTTCTAGGACCGGCTTCCCTTGCACTAAACAACATAAGCTATTTTTTCAGTTATTTTACTGACTAGACTAATTCTATCATTGGAGTGTTTGTTTATTTAATGCTAACTCCACCATCAACACTCTGCAAGCCTAAAATTGCGTTATTCTGTTGTGTGCTATATGTGTGTTTATATATATATATATCTTTGAATCACAGAGTTGAATAGAGTGCTGGGAATAGTTCTTTGTGCAACCTAATGCTCGCTCTGAATTTTAAGCATGAATTCGTGAAGAGAACAGCAGCTTTAAAATATTTATGTTCTAATTTTGTATCCTTCAGTCAATAGATGAGTGGTCAACATGTTTAAAGTCTTTAAGACATCACCTAATTGTAAATAGTTGGAGCTTTTTTAAACCTAAGCAAATAACTTTGTCTATATAAGGGAGTTGTAGTATGGGGACATAATGCATGGTTATTATTTTTGCAGTATGTGCATGTGTAAAGGTTCTTGGTTGAATGATCTAAAATTATGTTAACTTGATTGCAAGTGCATGCTGGGTGGGAAAAGCAATAGCACCTGCGTGGTTCTGGGTGCTTGCCATCTTGGTGGCACAAAAAGAGAATTCTTTGTCCAAAATAAGGATGTAATTCTGCCGTTGCAACTGATCGGTTTCAGACCACGGTAGAACCCTTGAAGTGTTATGATTCTCTGATTATTATTTTTTTTTTTATGGGGGAGAGGGAAAAGAACCTTGTTTCTAGATGGAATGACTAATTATCTGGGGGATTTTTTTTTTCTTTCTGTCAGCGGTGGGTGTCTGAAAAGTTCATTGTTGAAGGCTTAAGAGAGTTTGAACTGTTTGGAGGTAGGTTTTCCTCCTGTTACGTGACATTGTTAGAAATGTTTTATTTTAGCTGCAAGGTCTGTTAATTTGGTTGTAAATATGTATCTTAACAGTAAAAGAGGTGAATAAATCTGGTTGTAGCACCAGATTTGGTTATTCAAGTGGGCTGACCATAAAAGAATTAATATGGAAGTGTCCAAGATCTAGAAATTATCTGGAATAAATGTCATATTGATGGCAGTACTATTTTCAGACCCTGCACTCTGTATTTCTTAGCATAACCACTTTTTTTCCTATGCAAAAGATGGATTTGGGAAGGTTAATTATAATATTCCAAGTAAAAATGGATTTTAGAAGGCTGATGACAGTTCCCTGGTCTTCCTGCAGGAGAGCTGATTGGTTTCTGTTCTGCTTTGTTCATAATGAGCAAAATTGCCCGGTAGGATGCAGAATTCCTGGTCAGTGACATGGAAAGCAATCAGAGCACAGGAAAGAGGTCTAGATCTTGAGCTTCCAGGTGGAGTGAAAGAATTTTCACTATTTTAAATAAACTTGAGATAGTTTCTTCTGCATGTAACTGAAGTTGATATGTCATTTTGGAATGTGTTTAGACGTATAAAAAAATTTGTCACCTTATATTTATGTTGAATATATGAACAGTAGCACTGTTTGAATCTTTTTAATTCCCATACTTGTCCTATAACTTGATTATTTTTAGTGCTGCAACCTTATGTGTAAATTAAATGTCATTGTCTAAAACCAACCGAACAAAAAGGTTTTATGTATTTGGTATCAAAAAGTATTGTGCTGGGTTATTTACTCAGTTTTCCAACTATATTTTGAATGGGTATCTGTTGAACACAACATGGTGAACAATTAATTTCTTTACTCCAGAGCAGCCTCCGGGTGACTCTCGGAGAAAAGTAAGTGACTTTTGCAGGCTGTGGTGCTGTGGTTCATTGCATGGAGATTATTCCTTGTGGAAGTTTGATTTTTTTCTTTTTACCTTAGTTATATATTTCATCTCAATATTTAGCTCTACAAGTGTGGAAACAGGTTTCACCCTGGAGTGGAGATTTTGGTGTGTGGTTTTCAAATGATATGTCACAAGTCAAAACTTTAAACTTAATGTCTTGGATTTGTATTTGTGTCATTTCCCCCCTATTCCCAGCCCCCCGAGGGTCTCTATTTTTGAGATGATTTAGATTTGATTCTTCAGAGATGCTAATCTCTTATAACTCTCTTTTAGAATAAAAGGAAGAGGTTAGTTTATGGGGCTTCTGAAAACTAGGCTCCAAAAATGTCATGTTGGCCACTGAAAACAAGTGTTCCCTTCTGAACACATCGCTTCTGAATTCCTTTCCCTTCCCTGTAGAGCAGCCACAACTGAGGTTCCAGCATCAGAACCAAACGCCATGTAATTTTCAAAGTGACTTTACCTCCTGTTGTTTGATTGTTTTCAGAGCCAGTTCTCTGCGTAGAGAGCTTTGCCTCTTAAAAACCCAAATCACAAGCAAACATGGAATGTCGGTTCAAAAACGTACAGCCAAAATGTGGCAGTTAAAAACTATACCTTGATGCTTTTTGTTTTGCAGGCCCTGCTTGCACACTACCTGGTTCATAACAAACAATGCTCACCACAATTTATGATAGAATATATTTGTCGAAATGATTTCCCACCTGCCCACACCATATTGAAACATTTCTGTGTGCAGGTGTTGCTCTAGTTTAAGCTAATTACAAACATGAATTAAGTGTGATTTGATTATAACAGTGTTGGTTCAAGCTGCTTATAATTGATTTTTCTGCCAGTGCCTGTAATTTACTGGCACAAAGAAAGCTGAAAATATGAGACAAAGATGGAATATTTTGTATAAAGTCAAGTAAATTCACACCTTTTTTAAATTGCTGAGCGTTACACATGCTGGACTGGAAGCAAATTGAGATTAGCATCTGTTTGGGTTTTGTCACACCATTCACTTGGGGTTTGGACACTTTTGAAGCTGTATTGCTATCATTTTGATTTTTTTTACATCTAGATAAAAGCTTTTTTTTTTCAGCAGGGCTATCGAAGAAGGTAAATAATATGGAGAGAGAAATGAGAGGAAATTTTTTTATTGCTTATGCTGAGAGTGAGTGAGGGAATGAGGGGGTGGAGAGGAAGGCAGCAGAACAAAATGACATTCCCTCTTCCAAACCGAGATGAATGTCACTTGACAAACACAGATCCTTGCTAGCATCTCATAACTGATTTTCTTGTGGCATTTGTAGCAGTAGCTGCCTTTCAAAGATTTAATTTCCTTAAATTTATCTCAAATTAAAATCAGATCAACAAGCCAGAAAGCCAGCTCTTAATGAATGTCATACCATAAGGCTAGTCCGATCTGACTTCATTTAGCAGCTGCTTTTGCTTTTGACCATACACCAAAAGTTGTCCTGTGTGAAACCACCGAGGAGCTTTTTTGCAGTATTTCATAAATGACATTTCAGTTTAACTTTTTTTTTTTTTAACTCTTCTATGATGTTGATAAATTTCTGGTAGAGCTCCTTTTGTATTAACTCTCAGTTACTGGTCACTGCTAACACGAAGACAGGTGAGTGAAGACCTCTGATGTACTGGAAGACTTTTAAAAAGGGAATTTACTGTATTTTTCCATTACTGTTGAAACAGCCTACACCATTAATAAGACTTTTTTTTTTTTTTTTGCATCTGTTTTGTTGGCTTATGTTATATCTGGAGTGGATTTTAATAAAGCAAACCACTTACATATTGCGCAGTGTTTCACCAGCTGTCATTGCTCCATAACGCTGCTTATCAGAGCCCTCCCGCTTTCATTTCCTCGGTGGTGCCTTTCTGCTTCAGAGGTTTCCATCTGCCTGTGTGTCTCTCCTGGCAATCTTGCTGTTGACAGGACTCAGTGAAATTGCTGGAAGAAATAATAAATGATACAATTGAGATCAGGCATCTTTAACAGAAGTTTGAAATCTTGAATGGAAAGTTGCTGCCTGTTCTCAGCTAAGGAACAGCACTGTGTAGTGTTACCGCTAGAATAAAGGGCTTGGGACTCCTGGGATCTCGGGGGTCAGCTCTCCTGGAACAGGACTGAGATGCTGTGCTGGAGTTGTTTGAGCTGAAATTATACCATAGCACTGCTCACAAATCTTAAGTCTTGCCTTTTCCCTCCACGGAAAAATATACCCATTTTAAAGGTAGGCAGGGAGAGGTAAAATGTGTGCTATTCAGAGGCAGCTGTAAAGGTGGAACTTGGGAAGCCTGACTGTTAGCTCACTCCCAAAATATACTTAGGGACCCATAAAGGTAATAAATGGCAAATTCATATCTGTGCTCATTGCACTACATTTACCCTGGACTGAGCGTAGAACAGCAAGTTCCTTGATTTTCAGCTGTCACTGTGTTTCCATCTTTCAGCGATGGAAAAAAGAGTATTTGCTGTCAGTCTGGGAAAACGCACAAGCCTTTTCTGCTTCATGTACCGTGAGAAAAGGTCTGATAAAGGGCATTTGTAGTTGATGAAAAATGAGGTGGAAAAAATGAGCTGGAGTTCCAAATGTCAGGAAAAGTTAATGTGCTGGAAATTTGAGATAACTAAATCTGATCTTAGACACCAAATAAATTTGGATCCCCATTAGGGTGCTCTCCTTGTGACTTAGGAAATTTGAGGGAGTTGGCAGGTATAGTGGAACTTGCAAGAACATTGAAGCTCGTCTTCTGCAAAATCCTGCTTGGAAAGATTTACATGTATGAAAATAAAGCAGGTAGCTTTACGGCAGATGGAGTGAAGAACAGCTGACAGGCTCGGGAGTGCTGCTTCCCCGTGTGCTGTGGGGTCTTTTGCTTTTTCTTTTTTTCTTTTCCGTAAGCACTAATGCTTTGCATTTAATTTTTGGCTTTCATTTGGAGCTTCTCATGCGTGTCTGATCTTCATATCTTGGGCTAAGTTGGTTTGTCACTTCCACCATTCAGCTGAGCAGCTTCAGCTGTGCTGCTCTTATCACCAATGAGCAGCTGAAAACCAGAAGGCCCAGTGTCCCACAGGAATGCTGACCACCACAGAGCAGAGAGGTGCTATAAACAAGCTTTCCTTGGCCTTTGCTCAGGCAACAGGATGGTGGCACAGTAATGGGAGAAAGGGAGTTACTATAAAGCAGTGCTTAAGCTGTCCTGGGGAATAGTAATTGGCTTTATCCAAATACTCCTCAAGAAATTCCAGCTTGCAGTAAATAAGAATCTACCTGTTACGGTTACATGTTTTGAAACACAGATGTCTGGATCTTCTGAAATGAGGCATCTCCTGGATTTCAATTGATAAATAACTATTTTAAAATTACTTTAACAGCAATTAAATTCTCTCTTCTATATTCAGTACTGTCTTACTATTTTATGGTGAATGATAATATAAGGAGCAGATGATTTTTCCGGCACATGTTTTTTATTTCTTTTAACCTGACTTCATTGTTGTTGTTTTTTCTCCAGGCAAATGAGGCGAGCTCCGAGTCGATAGCTTCTTCCCCTAAAAGGGACACCATGAGCAACTTCCTTCCAGACAGCAGCTGTTACGAGTTGCTCACTATCATAGGTAACACTGCCGGTGGACTGGAGGGTTGGAAGTCCACTTCACAAAGAAAATACCTTCTGCAGATTTGTTGGCATTCTCTCGATTGACTGCTTATTTTTTTCCATTAGATGCCTGTTCTCTTTGATCTTAAAATCACTTTGATAACAAAGGAGATGCCAATCCTAAAGGCTTCCAATTGAAAGAGGCCGGTGGTGGGTTAATGATACTGGGTGTGAAGTACAAAGTCAGCAGAAGGAGCCTTAAACCTGTCGTGTTCTCGGAGGGGCTGTGGCCTAATCGTTTGATTTCTACCTCAGTTCTGAACTTGAAAGACAGGATAATATTATTGACTGGGAGGATATCTCTCAATGGGATACGTGCCAAAGAACATGGTGTCTGATGGAACGATTACTCTTTTTCACAAGGCCAAAAATAGTTTCAGTAAATGCATGTAAAGATTATTTAAGGGTCAAGGACTGGAGGAGTTTTCCAGAAGTGAGTGGTTCCAGAAATATCCCTGAAGCTTTAATGCCTTTTCTTTCAGGCAGAGGCTTTGAAGACTTGATGGTTGTGAACCTGGCCAGGTATAAACCCACAGGAGAGTATGTCACAGTCAGAAGAGTGAACTTGGAGGCATGCACCAATGAAATGGTCACGTTCTTGCAGGTAAAATGAATCCACTAATACCATAATGCAGGTTTAAGAGAGGATAGACAGCAATAGCAGTGGTTCTCAATACTGTATTTGTATTTCTGCATTTACTAAATTGAATCAAAATATCTTTTTGTTAATTTTAGGGGGAACTTCATGTCTCCAAGCTCTTCAACCACCCTAACATTGTGCCCTACAAAGCAACTTTCATAGCTGACAATGAGCTATGGGTAGTGACATCTTTCATGGCCTATGGTAGGTGGAGAGTGAATACTTTTGTCAGACCATCGTATTCTGAGAAATTGAATTTAAGAAGTGAAGTATCCTTAGGTTGTTGGGGGTTTATTTCTGACCAAGTAAGAAGTGTTTTGTTTCTTTTAGGTTCTGCAAAAGATTTAATCTGTACCCATTTTATGGATGGGATGAGTGAACTGGCTATTGCGTATATCCTCCAAGGAGTACTGAAAGCACTTGACTATATCCACCATATGGGCTATGTACATAGGTAATAATAAGAAAGGGTGATATATTTTCCTTCTGTTGGTAGTTCTCAGAAATACTGATCGTTAGAGCAGAGTGGATAGTTCAAGAGATGCAGAACGCATTACCAAGTTTTGTTTTGCTTTGCTGTTAGAGCAAGTCAGTTTGATACTCATGGGAAATTATGTCATTGCTCTTACTAAACTGGGTGAAAATGTCACTCTGGAACAAACTTATCCCAAAGCCCACCATGTGTCTAAAATCACAACTGCAGCTGGTGGTGACAGGCTGACTTACTAAGGCTCTGTTCAGATACTATCAACAGTCTCCAAATTGAGACTGACAGTGGCAGGGGGGTTATTTGCCCTCTTCCTGGGTCCGTAACCTTCAGTCCCATGCTCCTCTTTGCCACTGAAATGTTCTTTGGAAACCTGCAAAGTGAAAAGTGTCCTTTTAATGTTTATAGAAGCTGGTTTTGCACAGCATTCAGGATGGTCAATAGGAGTCTTGGCCTCCTGGTGGGAGGCTGATCAAGTATTGTCCTGCATATTGAGCTGTCCAGTACAGAAGGCTTTTATCTTCCTATAAGTGCTTACTAAGGATGAATTTCTGTTTAGTACTACAACTTCTCTTAATCTCTTTCTAAATCACTGTCTCCATCCCTTAGCATTTTTATCCTCTTCTCTGATACGTCCTTGTTTTTGCAAGAGTAAATTTCAGATGCTGAAAGTTTGAGGTTATTGATGGTTCCTACTTTTATTGTATGTACTGTAAGAGAAATTCAGCATATCTATGCCTGCCTTAAATCCTTTGCAGTGCACTTCTGTACTAAGTCTGCCTGGGAAAGCTGTGAGGAACATTAACTCCTTTGAGGTCAGAGAACCTGACTGTTTTTACTTATTTTCAGGAGCGTTAAAGCCAGCCATATCCTGATCTCAGTAGATGGGAAGGTGTACCTCTCCGGCCTGCGAAGTAACCTGAGTATGATCAACCACGGGCAGCGACTCAAAGTTGTTCATGACTTTCCCAAATACAGCATCAAAGTCCTTCCTTGGCTTAGCCCTGAAGTCTTGCAGCAGGTGTGTTAAAAATTTTGCTAGCTTTTAGTGATATATGATATCTCTGTATAATTTTCTGAGTTCTTTTGGCATGTTTGGGGGTGTGGTGTGGGGAACATGTTAAAAGTCACAAAGTTACTTTTTCTCATGATGAGATTTATCCTTTTTACCTTAAAATCAGTGACCCCTAGCAAGGGGAAACCTGTATTCCTGTCAAAAGGGGCAATGGCTGAGAAGCCTGTGTTACAACACTGTCTTTTCTTTCCCTCCAGAGGAGGGTGCGCGTGAATGCAAGGAAAAGGGAGGGGAGAGGCTGGAGGAAATAGATTTGGGGCAGATGCAGAGCAAGGGGCTGGAATTTGATCTGATCTCTGTTTGAATAAATACTTTTCTTGTAGGCTAATTTTTCTTTTCCTTTTCATCTAGAATCTTCAGGGTTATGATGCAAAATCTGACATTTACAGCGTAGGAATAACAGCCTGTGAGCTGGCAAACGGACACGTACCGTTTAAAGACATGCCTTCTACTCAGGTGAGGTTTAAAGCTGTTCCTTTCTCATCCTTCCTTCTGGCTCAGGGAACTGCCTTGCTGCACTGGGGATGTGGAGACAGAAGGGTGTTGTGCCTGAATTCCCTTCTTATTGCAGCATTTTCCTGCATAGAACCGCAGGGGTTCTGTATTGAACCTTCGGTGTCAGAATGGTCATGTCTAAATTTTGAGGACATTAGAAATCTACTGAGAAATACTAACAGTCCAATCTTTGTGTGTGTGAAGTTGCTCATGCCCCTTCTCTTCCAGATGCTCTTGGAAAAGCTGAATGGAACTGTTCCCTGCCTGTTAGACACCACCACAATTCCTGCTGATGAGCTGACTATGAAAACCTCCCGTTCAAGTGCTAACTATGGGATGGGCGAGAGCATGGCTATTAGCAATGTGAGAGCGGCCAACGGAGAGCCAGCCCTGCACCCTTACCTTCGGACCTTCTCCACCTACTTCCATAACTTTGTAGAGCAGTGCCTCCAGCGGAACCCCGACTTCAGGTAAAACCAGGTGAAAGCTGCTCTTTGCTGACCCACACTATTCTAGGGCTGATTAAACCACGAGAGCCAGCAGAGGTTGTTGGAAGTTTTCTTCCCAAAAGCGTAGTGGAGTGAAGATGTGCTGTATGCATTGAGAAGAGCAATCCAAGTGTGTATAAAGGAGCAGTATTAACACTTTGAGATACTTTCTATAAGAGAGCCTGAAGAAATTCTTCTTCGGGGGGTAGAGCAGTGCTACCTGTCAGGAAAATAAACTGAACAACTTGACTTTTTGATCCCTGTGAGACTCTGCTGCATAAACTGCTTCTATAAAACATCATGTGAATATAATAAACAGTGCTGCTGGTTACAAAAGGGACATATCCTATAGCTGAGCCATGAGAGAGGCAGGAAGGACCCCAAGTCTTTTCTTTCTTCTGCTGCCACTAACTGACTTTAAACACGGATGCCATTTCTTTTGTGCTTACTTCATTCTAACTCCCTTTTACAGGCCAAGTGCAGGTGCGCTGCTCAATCATCCCTTTTTCAAGCAGGTGAGGAACTCATTTAATCTGCAGATAAAGAACAGTGGCTTTTCTGTAGTAGTTGTCTTGCTGTGTCACTGAACCTGAGAGTGGGAATGTCAAGTTGCTGAATTTTCTGTGCTCTGAAAGGATGAAGTTAGTTTGGTGTCTAATTGTAAGCACAGCTTGAGGATCCTCACATCCTCCTGGGAGGTGGGCTGGCTGTTCTCAGAGGATGTAAATCTGCCTGTCCTGTGTGCCAGAGATTTTTCACTCACAGACTGCTGGGGCAAGGCAGTCCTTACTGAGACCAAACGGAGGTGACCTGTATGGCTGGTTGGAAGCTCCAGCCCTGGCATGGGAAGAGGCAGAGGCTCTCCTGCCCCTGGGATGATTTATCTGGCTTGCTCTGAGCCAAGGGTTGGCATGGTGCTTCCCTGAGGGCAGTACCAGGACCACCATGGTACCCAAAAGCTACTGGAAAGAGCATGCAAACCAGTTTCGTGTTACAAGACACGGTGTGAAAGCCCTGCACATCTCTTGGTGCAGATGGGAGGAAAAAACTATATTCTTATTTTTTCCCTATAAGCACATGTTGTTGCTGCTCGCCTGTGATGGGCAACTGTGGGGAAGCATTTCCACAGCTGAGTTCTCTCCTTTCCATGCAGATCAAGCGCCGCGCTTCTGAAGCGCTCCCTGAACTTCTGCGCCCCGTCACCCCAATCACCAATTTTGAAGGAACACGGCCCCAGGATCCCAGTGGCATTTTTGGGCTGGTGTCAAACCTGGAGCAGCTGGATGTGGATGACTGGGAATTCTAGAAAAACAGGGATGACGCCTGGTTCTGGAGGAGCTTTCTGGACATTGTAATTTATTGGTCCTGTTCATAAAAGGTGATGAATGTTACACATAGAAGAGTTTACAGGTTCTTGGGAAGGAACTTCAACTGCCTCTTTACTTAGGAAGTAGCCTGGAAAACAAATGGGACAGAGCTGAGCTGGGAAAGGGTGAACCCCAAGGAACTGTGAAGTATTCCAGGTGGTGCAGTGCCCAGAGCCCAAATTCTGGCAGCTGAGCACCAGTAGATCACTTGAATGGGTTGAGTGAGTCTGTTTAGTCTCTATTTATGTGTTTCTGAAAATCACTGGCTTCCTTGTATCACAGTTGAAGGCTGCATGTCCGTACCCATTTTGGTTTTCTCTCTTTTAAGGGTGCCTTAGAGTTAAGGGAAGGCAGGAAGCTTTTAGTTTTGGACATTCTCTTAGAGGTAGTCCCATTACTGTTACAGGCTAAGTTTTGAGGGTGGGGAAAAAAAGGGATTATTTCTCAGTCAATGCTTTGTGATGGAAAATGGGAGATCAAAGATGACCAGATTCTGTTCCAGGCACGTCTGCTGCATCGGGCATTCTTCTGCAGCACTGGATTCTTCCAGTTCTGGAGAGAACTTCTGGAGAGACTCCTCTCACTTGATGCTGAGCACTCTGAGCTCCAAGTCAGACAAAGCATTCCAGGCTCTCCTCCCGTGGCTGCCTGGGTCACCAAAGCAAGTGTGAACACCTGTGCAACGCACCAGCTTTTTTATCCCCACAGCACATCTTCTTGAGCCTCCTGTTAGCTGGGCTGGTTTCACAGCACATAACACTCACACCAGCTTGTTCTCAGTGAGTTACCCTGGCACAGAGGAAAAATAAGTTGATTTTCATACTAAATCCTCTTGCTCACGACTCCTTTTGAACATCGTGTACAGAATTGATCTTAAGCCTTCCCTTGCCATTGCTTTTCTGCCTTCCCTGACTGACTGACAGGTAAAAGCTTGTTTCTCCCGTGGCTCCCCTCAATTCACGGCTGTGTGACTCTGTCCTGCTGCTGTGGCAGCTCTCCCCTGTCCCACTGCATTTGTTTTTATTTTGGAGATGTACTTAAGACTTTTAGTTTGCCCCTTTCAAGGACCACGGGTGCTGGATGAATTCTACTCTTTAAAGAAGCACTGAGAATCCCGTCCTGGAGGTGCCTTCGATGGGAGTAGTGGTGCTGGCAACAGGTCCTTTCTTGTGTTTATAAACTGTACTTGAAGCCAGATAAAGTTTGTTACTCTAGTTTTTTGCCAAAACAAATAAAATATTTCTGAAGTTGTTTTTTTAAGTCTGCTGTTGCTGCAAGGTGATGGGAGTGGATCACAAATGACAGGCTGGCTGTGCATGCTCGCTCTCTTCTCATTTCCTTACTTCAAAGGAAGCTTGCACCCTGGCTGGGTGGTGTTAGAACATACTGTGATGGAGGCAGCTGCTGCTGTACAGCTTACCCAGCAGCACTGTTAATTGCAACTACCTTCATGTTTCAAGATCATGTATTTATAAACTAAAGGAAGAAGCTGCAAACAACTGCTCTGGTGCTTTTGTGAAAGCTTCAGCGGAACACACTCATTCTGCCAGAGCAAGGTGTTTGTAAGGGCAGGCTACGATAGAAAGGACAAGCCCTCTTCCTCTCTAGGATCAGCTTTAGTTACTCGTTTCATGTTATTGTAGGAAGTAGATCTTAATTTCCTAGTTTGTTATGAAGTCTGCAGCTTGCAAAAATCCTTATCCCTCTCCCACAAGCCTGAACAGGGACTAGGTCACTGGTACTTACAGCAAGAAAAAGCACGAAACCACTCAGCATAAAACCTTTGGGATGGAGTTGGTGATGGTTTGGAGGTTTCCTCACAGAAGAGCTTCAACACTTCTACCCATTGACATTCTAAGCCTCTCTTGGATTCTCCTAGGAACCCAGAGGCAGGCAGAAAGGACAGGAGGGAAAACACTGAGCTGTAATAAATCACAAATAACTGCAGCCCTGGAACCTGCTTTCCCCTGAGTTTGCATTTTTTAGGGTGAAGGATGAACTTAAGGCAAGCTAATATTTCTCATCCCCTGCCATGCTTTCAGCTCATTATGGGCTCAAAGATTAGGGACTTAAATTAACTTGGAAATGGTTTTATGCTTAGACAGCAGGCCGCAACAAGATCAGTGCAAAGTTAGGAGTGAAACAGCAGCACCTTCATCAAAAAAAGAAGTTACAAAGTAATGGAATGCTCAGCCTTCAACACCTGCTTCCCCATCACACTGCTGCGCTCGGGGGGGGGCAAGTGCGGGAGTCCTGGTGGTAGCCAGCCATGCTCGGCCATGACTTGAGTCTGACCTTACCTATTCTTACACCTTTAGACATTTAAACATTGGTTTAGTAGCTGCTGGTTGGATACACAAGCTGGGTGCAGCTGCTGGCCCTAAGGCAACTGCCATGAGCTTTTTTATCTCCTATGAAAACTTTATTCAGCTACATACAAAACAGGATGCTCTGCTATTGGGGATCCTCTCCATGGTCTGAATGCTCCTGCTCTTTCTCCTCTTCTTCCTCTCCTTTGTGTTTTTCCAATTTTGCCATGAGCTCTGAAAAACAGGGATAGGCAGGATGAGTCTCCAGATGCAGGGGCTGGAAACCAAAGTCTGGGGTCCAGGTCCTGGAAACACCCATCTCTGCAAGAAGCAAGGCAGCTGCCCTTGCCCACACAAAGGCTCAGCTGGGAGCTACCAGTTTGCTGAGCCCAGGGCATCAGATGTTAGTCAGAGAATCCATCAGGGCATTACTGACCATCAGACCAGCTGCTACCTCCACACCAGGAGTCACGCTCCTCGAGTTCCCCATCTGGGTAAGCACCTACAGAGCCACCCAGGCCATGATTTAGTGTCTGCTGGCACTAAAGGAGGCTCTGCCAGCAGCTGAGAGCTGTGAGCTCCAGCCAAACACCAAGGAGACACCTCAGGAGCTGGTACTTTTGCTGCTCCAGATGCTCCCACCAAAAGCTCTTGCTCTCACAGAGGCCCGTTACCTTTTGCTGGGTTGAAGACGCCATTGGTTTGCTTGTCACAGACGTAGCAGCGCTGTGATTTGCGATAGTGTTGGAGGGCACAGCTCTCACAGAAGTAGTGCCTACACCTGTACGGAGACACAGATGCCACTGTGCGTCACCAGGTAACAATCACCATGTCCCAGAGTTACAAATTATGGACCACTGGTCCCCGGGGGATGCAAAATTGAGATGCAAGCATAGCTTTCTCTGCATCGTTGTCCTCGTGAGAGGTGTTTCAGTGAAGCCATGCTGCTGCGGTGTGCTGGCACAGAGCCACCAGTGAGCTCTTCCAGGCACCAGGGACCCAGCGCCACAGCCAGCAGTGGCCAGGGCACTGGCCACGCTGAGCCCAGCCTGCTCCTCATCATCCATTAGCCCTTGGCTTCTCCACACTTGTTTCTCTGCTCATGCCGTGCAGCGCATCATTCAGCATCCAAGAAAAATGAAGGCATGAAACCAAGGGTCTCAAGGTTAAGTGGAAAGATGATGTAATCAGGCACCATCTGTGGAAAGTTAGAAGATGCCTGGAGAACAAAGGCTTAAGATCCCTTCCAATGAGATGCTCTAGATGTAGTTATGAGATTCCCTCGTTACCAGAGGATTTCCTCACCCACCAGAAAGCCATGGCAGACAACGAGCAGGTTCTGTCCACCAGCCTGTGGGCAGTGTTTGCATCTGGCTTCAAACAGAAGGACTACTGGACTCGACTGACAGCAGACGCTTGGTGCCCCAAGCCAAAACAACCACTTACTTGGTGACCACGGGGTTCTTGAAGGAACTTCTGCAGATGAAGCATTTGAAAGGCATATCCTCCTCATCGCTGCTCACCTCGTAGTTTTCCTCATCTGCACAAGAAAAAGTTAACCAGACTGGAGCAAGAGTAGAGGCAGCCAGAGCAGCCCATGCGTGGGGCGTGAAATATTAACTGTGGAGAGAATACAGCAGGTGGGACTGAATCTCTACTGGAAACAATAGAGCTCTGGCATCTGGGTGTTACTCATGTCAGTAGCACATGTGGGACTGAGATATAATTAGGTCTAATGAGCCAGTGCGCTTGTTGCTCATCTCACAAGAACAAATTCTTTCCTACCTCGCCCACTGCCTGCTATAAAGAGGCATATCCTCCAGCCCCCTCTTATTTTTCAGATTTTCTTCCAAACCACCTGCCAGCAAACTCTTTGGCTCCAACTGAGCAGAGAACACCCTCTTCCCCCGGCTGCACAGCAGTTCGTGAGCAACACTCATGAGCCTTGGGACACTGAGAGTGAGAAATAACGATGGGATGTAGCATGAAAGCATCTGGGCAGGACAGGAGATGGTGACATCTCCCTAGCTCCACACAGCTTGCTGCTGGGATCCATACAACCGCAGTGCTATCCTTTTCTAGAGTGCCAGAGGAAATAATCCTCTCTGGTGGCAGTCGGTAGTTATCTCGAAGCAGGAGATTTGCTCAGCACTGTCACTGGCCCTAATGTTATCCTGCAGCAGGGAGTTCCACAGCTTTAGAATAGAGTCCTTTCTCTCCAATATTAATTCAACCCATGGTCTGTGCAGTTTGACACAGCAAAGGATCCATCTCCTTCTTCGTGACCCAGTATCCCTAAGTCACCTTCACTTTAGGGCATGGTAAGAGGCAGGACCTGGGAGCCTCATCCCCCATTAGCTTTGGGGAGGGAGAGCAGAGGGGTGGTGCCGTACCATTCACTCCGTACCGGCCTTCATCCAGCTCCCGTTCGATCTGCCAGCCGTGTTTGTAGTCCGAGCGGTCGTGGAGGAATTTGCAGCTGTCTGAGCAGCACAAAGAGAGAAGAATTAACACTCTACCCCGCACAGCCCAGACACCTCGCTCAGGGACAGCCTGAGCTTTGCTCAGCAAAAGGTGAAACCTGGTTGCTTCCCCGCCCGCCAGTGCTCCAGGAGCAGGCACGGGATCCCTCTCGGGGTCAACAAGCTGCAAGGATCATGCTCTGTGTGCCACAGTGACAGTTCCAGCATTTACACAGAGGGAAAGTGGGATAAGAAAGAGGAAATCCCATCCCTCACATGGCCTCAGTGGCCAGAACACTTGTAGGAATGTGGGTCACTGCAAATCTCAGAGGTCCCTCTCAGGACTCTCATAACCACTGATTAGAGACCATCAGCTTTTGGAAGGGCCAACACAAATGACAAGAACGTAACACAAAACAACTCTGCAACAGCATCACACCCCAGTTCTGCAAACAAGTGCCTGCAAATCAGCATGTGCCCATCTTAGTGCTACAAACACGGGGTCACAAGCTGCACTGGTTCCCTTTGCAGACCTGGTGTAGCACGTGCCCAGCTGCAGGCGAGATCCACTCACCTCCAAAACCACAGAACCCAGTTTCTTTATAGTCCTTGCAGATGTCGGGCTGGTAGTCCCACCGCACCGTGGCCCGCAAGTGCTCTGGAGCACGGATGGGTCCTTTTCTGAAAGGGTGGGAGAAGGCTCAAGCCGGCTGCGCAGCTGCAGTGGAGAAGGCCCCTGGGGGCCTGGTCAGAACCAGACACCGGACTCGTTAGACAGAAAGAAGCTGGCAGCAACAGTAAAGTTAAGCCCCAAAGAAGTGCCTTTGGGGATGGCACCTGAGCTTCTCTGTGGTCCCAATCCTCCAAGGCTCATCCCAACTTACCTCACCATCCCTGAAGAGGCATTTCCCATCGACGTGTCCTTGGGCTTCACATACTTCTGGTAGTTGTTAATACCACGGTAAATCTTATCGTCTTCCTTTCCTCTCAGCTCCTAGAAAAACAAAAAGAAAGGTTATTTAGGATCGGAATAGCTTAACGACACAGATCAACTTTCTCTGACACCAGTCTCCCTTCCCACCCCTGCCTTCCTTAACACCAAGATTCCAAGAAAGTCAGAAAGTTCCCCTATTTTGTTACAAGAGTTATACTCTTGGCTTCTCCAATTTCCAGAGAGGGAGAGCCTCAAACTCTTCTTGATGTGCTGAAGGGGATGAGTAAAGCACCTGTTCTCCTCTGGCAGAGCACTAACTTACAGAGCAGGCCTGACTCACCTCCTGGATTTTCTGGCTGCGTTCAAAAATGGCCTGAGCATCTTTCTCCTTCTCCGTGTCCAGCTCATACACTGCTGTGGCTCCCATGTCTTCTGGGCCAACGGGTTTCTGAAAAGCAAGAAGCACTTGTGACAACAGCAAAGAGAAAATTTTACAAGGCAGAGAGCTCCTTGGCTACCTGGAGGGCCAGTCACAGAGTGAGTACAGGGAATGGGGTGGCTGGATGAGGCTTTGAGCAACCTGCTCTAGTGGGAGGTGTCCCTGCCCATGGCAGGGGGGTTGGAACCTGATGATCTTTAAAGTCCCTTCCAACTCTAACCATTCTATGATCCTATGAATGCTCTCTTTACCTTCCACCAGTTTCTACCATCCCTGAGCATCCCCTGAACATCCCTGAGAATCTCCATGGGCCTCATCCAGCCTAGTGCTTACAGGAAACACCTGTCCTTACTTTACTCCTTCACGCTCAGCCTCGGCTTAGCTGGAAACTGAACTCAGGTCTCCCATGTCTGACACTTCAATCATGAGACCATCCCACCTACATGCAGGATGTTACGACTGAACTTTTAACCCAGCTGTGGGCGGCTTAAATTTAGCGTTAATACAGTGATCTGGCTTAGATTCCCCTTTAATGGGCTGAACAGACACCTATTCCTGGTTTTATCAGATCTTGAGGAACAGCTGCTCAGAAACCAAAGAAGAATCACAGCCAGCCCCAATTAAAATCCAAATCCATCTTAGGTGCCACAAGCTTCTGGAGCCCCAAAGCTGTCATTTGCTTCATTCTCCTACAGCACCTAAGTCATCTTGAATTCTTTGTGAAGGAAAATGGTCTAAAACTGAAACCACAAACCAAACAGCAGGGCAAACCTGATTCAAGTGCTCCCTCTCCTGAAAGTTTAGTGTGATGTTGAGCAAATCCAGTGCCACCTTAGGGTTTTAGTTCCCACCTCTAAGGGGGAAAGGCCAACCTTAGATGGCTTCCTGAGGATGCAGAGGGTATTAGGAGAATAAACCTAGTGCAAGGTGCTTGTCTATTATGAGGGAAGGTATAAGGAGGCGTATCTTTAGATAAAAAAGGAATGGCTGACCCCATGTTCACAGAGGCAGATTCTCTCTATCAAGTGTGGGATCCACCTCATCTCATACCCCCGAACCACATTCTTGCCCAGTCCTTACCGCCGACCTTGTCGATTTGTAAGTGACTCCAATCCCCTTTGATGGATCCTCATCGTCACTGCTGCTCACCGCGTACGCAGGCCTCTCCTTCACGCATCTCCTGGTCTGAGAGGCAAGAAGACAGCGGGTATGATGGACAGAAGGCTCCAATACTGTGTCTAGCTTGAGCTTAGCAGGCCGCTACAGACGTGCCTCAGATGGAGCAGCACCCTGCTGTGGCTTCCTTACCTTCTGGATCATGGGGTTGGAGGTCTCCCGCCGCCGCTCCTTCCGCACCACCGTGCTGCCCTCCTCACCGCTGCTCTCTGAGGGGTAAAGCCCAGGGGTAAAGCGGCGCCCGGGGAAAAGGCATCGGCCCAAGTGCAGGCTCTGCCGGCAGGACCCCCCCCTCCCCCCTGCGGGCTAGGGATGCCCACGGGAAGGTGTGGGAGGCCACCGGCACCCCCGAGGGCAGCGGCACGACCGTGGAAGAGTCCTTCACTCCCTCCACCACACAGACATCGGTATAGCTGGGGAGGGCTGCCAGGCCTCTCCGGTGTCGGGGCGGCGCTCCGAGGTAGCACCAGGCCCTCCCTTCTCTCCCGCGGGGTACCGTAACGGCCCAACTCCCGGCACCCTCCCAAGCCCCTCCGCCGGCCCTCACCCTGCTCCTGGTCGCTGCTGGGCCGCTTCCGCCGACCCCTACCCGCCGCCAGGCCCCGCTTCTTGAAAACGAAGGTGCAAACGGAACCCTCCTCCGCCATCTTGCGCCGGCGAGCACTGATGCCAGCGCCTAGAGCGGTACCTTGAGCTGCCCCCTCCCTCCCCCGCCGCGCTGCGTGGCGCCTCCTGCCGGCCAGGAGGACTGAGCGCCCCCAGCGGAGGAGCGGCCCCCCCGGGGAGAGCGGCGCCCCCGGGGGAGGGCGCCTCCTGGCGGCGGGGAGGGGGACCGGGGGGGGGCGGGTTCCCGGGCCGCTGGAATCCCTCGGGGCCGCCCCGGGCCGGTCCCCGCTCCCCTCCACCCCCCACCCCCCCGGGACGACCCCTCCATCGCCTCGTCTCTGCCCCCGGTGGTGGCGGATGCGGGAGGGCTGAGGGCCGCGGCTCCCCCCTCCCCGCCCCCCGTGTCCATCCCTGGCGCCTCGGCCTCCCTGGCGGGCCGCTGCGGCCTCCGCGTCGCCATGGCAACGGGGGAGGGGCCGAGCCCCGGAGACCCCCGGCCGGGCCTGGCAGGGTGTGCCGGGGCCTCAACAGGCGGGGGGGTCCCTGTGTGTGTGCTCTGTGTGTGTGTGTACGTGTGTGTGTGTTTTGTGTGTGGGTGTGTGTGCTCTGTGAGTGTGTGCGTGTGTGTACATGTGTGTGTGTGTTTTGTGGGGGGTGTGTGCGTGTGTGTGTGCTGTGTGCACACGTGTGCGCGCATGTGTGTGCTTTGTGTGTGTATGCTGTGTACTTGTGTGTGTGTCTGCATGTGTGTGTGCTTTGTGCATGCGTGTGTGTGCGTGCTCTGTGTGTGCATGCATGTGTGTGTGCTTTGCGTGTGTGTGCACGTGTGTGTGCTGTGTGCACATGTGTGTGCGTGCACATGTGTGTGTGTGTGCATGTATGCCCACGGGTGTGTGGGCAGGGACCTGTGTGTGTGCACTCGTGAGAGAGAGCATGAACACGTGTACGTGTGCACATGCTTGTGTGTGTGCATGTGTGGGTACATACCTACGTGTGTGAATGTATGCATGGGACTGCACTGTGTGTGTGCCCACATGCATACGTACACACGTATGTGCATGTGTCTGCACTCGTGTGAGAGTGCATGAACACGGTAGTGTGCGTGTGGTTGTGTATGTATGCATGCACTCGTGTGTGCATGTGTGTGCTTGCGTGTGTGCATGTGTGAGTATGCATGTGGCTGTGTGTGTGCATGTGTGAGCATGTATACACGCATGGGTGTGCACGGGGGTGTGCTCGTGTGTGTGCATGTGTGAGTATGTATGTATTGATGTGTGTGCATGTGTGTGTACTTATGTGTGTGTGTATGTATGCATGTGAGTGTGCATGTATGTGCTTGTGTGTGTGCATGTGTGAGCATGCATGCATGTGTCTGTGCGTGTGTGCGCACATATGCACGCATGGGTGTGCATGTGGGTGTGCACGCATGTGTGCAAGTGCCCACACACACACGTGTGTGCAGGCGTGTGCCGGTGCAGGCAGGGCTGCGGTGTCTCTCACCAGGGCGGAGGGGCTGCGGGGGGGCTGCTGCTGCCGGGGGAGCTCCGGTGGCCACGGGCACAGGCCGGCTCTGCCCCCACCCCGTGTCCCCCGCTGGGTGCCGGGGGGTCCCGGCCCTCTCCTCCTCCGCACCCCGGCCCCGATGGTGGCGCTTGGGCAGAGGGGGGCAGACAGGACCCCTTTCCCTGCGCGTCTGTGCCCGGAGCCCACGATGCCTTGGCTGCCGGTCCTTTCCTCCCCATGCCCAGATGGACACGGCTTCTGCAGCCCTGCCAGCCTCCCGCTGCGTGACACATGTGACCGTCCCCGGGTCTGGATCTGCCGGGCAACGGCTAATTTTACTATCGAGTCAAATTCCTCTGTTATTCGCTCTCGGTGGCAGCAAGGCTTTTCATCACAGCTGCGATTTGGGCAGCGCGGAGGGGCAGAGGTGGTAAATCACATCACCGCCGTCTCCTCACCCCGTAAACACTGCCGTAAATTCCTTTAATCCTATTTTTTGGGTGGGGAACGGCGGACAAAAACCTGCGACACCGCGCTCGCCCGCTTCCACCGCTGGGCTCGGCCTCGGGGCCGTCTCCAGCCGGCCTTCGGCTCTTCCCGGCGGCACCGTGCCGCGTCAAGGAGCTCAAACGAGAATATTTGTTCCCGCGTCGCCGTTACCAAAGCTCTTCCCACCACCCCATGGCGTGTTTTGCCTCCCTCGATCCCCCCCGAGGGGTTGGGGAGGTTAAGGTGAAGCCCTCAGAGCCACAGCGTCCTTTCTGCCAGCTCCCGGCCACCCCTCGCCTGGTCTCAAACCGCCTCCGAGTTCCCAGCAGGTTTTAACGATTATTATTTAAACTATTGAGGTTCTGATCTGAGAATCTGATCGATGTTTATAAATACTGGAAGGGTGGGTGTCAGGAGGACAGGGCTGGTCTTTTCTCAGTGGTGCCCAGGGACAGGATGAGAGGAAATGGGCACAAACTGGAACATGAGAAGTTCCACCTAAACATGAGGAGGAACTTCTTTGCTGTGAGGGTGGCAGAGCCCTGGCAGAGGCTGCCCAGA